>JABFPJ010005921.1:0-11566 GCA_022817425.1 Gryon sp. ZL-2020
GGTTGTCAGTTGGTTGTCAGGTGGTTGTTAGGGGGTTGTCAGGTGGTTGTTAGGGGGTTGTCAGGGAGTTTTCAGGAAGTGGTTTGGAGTTTGTTTTCGAGGTTGTGCGTAAGTTCTCAAAAGCTTCTCAGACAATGTTAAAGAAAAGGCAATATATGGTCCAAATAAGGCCAAGTAAGCCGAAATAAGGCCAAATATTTTCCCAATATGGACCATGTTTGTCAAGCTTTCTTCTGTTTCGGTTGTCCTTATTAAGGCCAAATACAGTCCCAATAAAGTCAAATATGGTCATATTAAGGACAAATATGGTCCCCATAAGGACCAAGTTTGTCAAGATTTTTTTCGCTTCAGGTCGCTTTGGCCTTGTTAAGGCCAAATATATTTTTATTAAAACCAAATATGGTCCCCATAACGTCCAAGTTTGTCAAGTTTTTTTTCGCTTTAGGTCGCTTTGGCCTTGTTAAGGCCAAATATGTTTTTTTTTTAAATATGATCCTAATAAAGACAAATTTGTCAAGCTTTTTTTATTCTGGGTGTCCTTATTAAGGCCAAATATGGTTCCAATAAGGTCATTGTCAGTAGATATTATAGGCGGGTTCTGGATACAGCACCCGGATTTTTCGGCGGCGCAGCATTATTACGCAATCAAAAACTGAAAGGTGCTAATTAAAGCGGGTGGGGGATTATGGAGTGGAAATATAACGTAGTACGGAGATGCATGAAGGGGGCAGGGGATTTCTTTTTTGATAGATTATTAACTTTCAAGACATTTCAAAAATTAGAAAACCGTCTTACAATTTTAATAAGCAATCATGTAATTTAATTTTATAGTGGTGAGGGTATTTCAATGGGTATATAAGCGAAGCGGTAAGAACTTTGATTCAGATCAACTTTGAGAAGCAGAATTCGAACTCGATCTATTCGATACACTCAATCGTATTAATCGAAAACAAAAAATTGTTGTTGTTGTTGTTGCTGCTGTTGTTATTGTTGTTGTTGTTGTTGTTGTTGTTGTTATTGTTATTGTTAACATAATTATAATTAATAAACATTTGTTATAATTTTGGCCTACATATTAAAAAATAATTAGAACAAAATAATAAAAAATTTGTTATTAATTATGCATATTTCAATCAAAATGATTTCTCACTTGTATAATAAAAGCAATATCGGTGATAATTCAACAAAAAAAAATAAGAAGAAAAGTAATAACTGAACTTGAAACGACGTACAATAACTATTTACAGCTTGAGCACGAGTTTGTGAGTATGTGTATGAGATGAGAATACATGTGTATAAGTGACATACAAAGTCATAGTTTTATTAGCTTTTGTGTTGAACGATACGGAACGGGAACGATAACGCCGTTGACTGTGCTAACAGCATTAATTCAGAAATACTGGCTCGTGTGTCTTTTCGTACACGAGCCGCTTAATTCGACGATAAATTGTATTCAAATCAATAGCTATTTGTCGGTGGGAGACACACTTGCGACGTTGTTGAAGACTGTTCGTTCGTTTTGGGTTTTCGTTGTACGGTCGATGCCAAGGTTTCTGCAAACTCAGTTTACAGTGACTTTATCCATTAATATAAATTAAATACAAAAAGTTTTTCAATAAAGATATCAAATATTGTACATTTAATTATACACACTTTGCTTATAAGCTTTTATAATAAAATATAAGTTCTTTGTTGTCAAACGAACTTTCGTAGTATTTGTACAAAACAGACACAAAACAGAATTCAAATAAAATGTAGTAACTTGATAAGAAATATTTTTTAATAAATATTTCCGGGTATTAAATGTTTAGAGCCCTGCTTAATTCCGAAAAACAGAAAGATTGTAATGACCTATAACGATTTACCTACACAAATGTCTACTTAGACGAGTCTGTAATTATTTTTTAAATAAAAATATAGTAAATTATGGAAAACATAGAAAAGCTATAGGAAAAGGCCATATGAAGGCCATGTAAAGGTCAGGAGAAGACCATGTGAAGACCATTAGAAAGCCATGTGAAGAAAATGTAAAAGCTATGAGGAGGTCATGAGAAGGCCATGAGAAGGCAATGAGAAAGCCATCAGAAGGCCATAAGAATGTCATTACGAGACTATGGGGAGGCCATGACAAAGTTATGAAAAGGCCATGAAAAGATCATAAAAATGCCATAATAAGACTATGAGAATGCTATGGGAAGGCCATGTGAAAGCTATGACAAAACCATGGGAATGCTATGGAAAGGCCACGTGAAGGCCATGAAAAGAATATAAAAATGCGATGACAAGACCATGGGAACACCATGGGAATGCTATGGGAAGGCCATGAGAAAAACTTATAAAGGCCACAGAGAAGTTATAAGGTAACTCGGGTAAAGCCAGGAATATATTTTATATTCTTAAGGGGTTATAATCATTCTTAGTAGAAATTTGTATTAAGAATTATATGCACTTCATAATTCTGAGATGGTCATTTTACAACCAAAGTTTAATGCACTTTCTGAATATTTCAAACTAATTTACTTCTCTCTCTTTCTCTCTCCCTCAAAAAAAAAAAAAAAAAAAAAAAATGATTTGCAGAAAGGACAAAAAATTATTTGTATTTATTCGATATCAATATATTTGCTATCACAAGATATAAATTAGTGACTGCATAAATCAGAAAACAAGTACACTTTTATCAATAAAATCAGATCAGTGCACAAATAAATGGAAATAAATTAACGTGTGACAGATTAATGGAAGAATGTAATCGGAATGTAAAATGCCGTAAAATAGTGTCGCGCTGTCATCTTTGTTGTTCGTCACGTTGATCATCATTCGAATCTTCACGTTAGAATGAATGTTAGCTCGTCCAATTACATTATGCATTTAACTTCGCAGCGTACAACATTTTGTGCATTTATAAGAGCGCTTGAAAGACGACGAACTCGTCTAATCGAACGTCCTTGATTAAATAACTAGATTTCAAATAATCCCGCGGAATGTTGCCTTTGCGCGCTACTTAATTAATCTGGAAAGCGCTTAAAACGATAGCATTAATGTTTTATCGTTCGTACGGTTTTTGCGTAAAATGCAAGGCTGCCGTTGTGTGTTACTTCGATGCTGAAGTTGATTATTTGAATGCATTCGGCCGAATTATGCTTTATCAGTGTGGGTATTACTGGATATCCTGGCCGCCGCCGCCTTTCAAGAATGTCCAGACGCGTTTATATAGATCTTGATTACGCATTTTATAAAGCGTCTTGAATAAATATACTTTAATTTAAATTTAATACAAGTCGGGTTGAATTAAGGGTTTAACGTGGAAACCATGTTGGGCTTATATGATGACCAACATTGGTTTCAAACGTTTTCCTACAAATTATTATGAAGTATTTTCAATATGGCTATAAAAAGGCTTTAATGAAATTCAATATTGGCTTAACTAAAACCTCAGTAGGCGCACCTGGGTTTAGTCAGTATTTACATAAAATGTTTTTTAAGAATACTAGTAAGAATTGAAGTCGGGTTGAATTATGGGTCTAATGTAGAAACCATGTTAGACCCACATGAAGTCCAACATGGTTGCTTCCATGCATTTTTTTTTGGGAACAACATTGCTGTGAAATATTTTTCTACAAATTAATAAGGTATTTTCAACATGGCCCTAACAAGGCCAAACTGGTTTTGGTTGTTTCATGAGATTCAGTATTGGCCTAATTAAAACCTCAGCATTTACATAAAATGTTTTTTATGAAATCCTAGTAGAAATTGAAGTCGAAAAACAAACTTTGGCCCTGATTAGGCCTCGGTAGGGAATACCATTTCAAATCAGGGCTTCCTAATTTAAAAATCGGGGAGTCCTATCGGGGTCTTGATTGGCTCTAATAAGGACATCCCTAACGAAAAAAGTTTGAGAAATTCTGATGTGGCTCAATTCAGGCCTTAATAACACGGGGCCAAAAAATACCATTAACCCAACAAAATTGATCATTGAGTTAATGTTGACAACTCAATATAAAGCATATAAACCACTAATTAGGTTACAACAGGGTAACCAACTTGGGGCTATATCATTAATTTGGCATGAATTGGATTTTTTAAAGGATAAGCATAAATATGTATCAAAAAGAAAGAAAGACAAAAATTGATTTTTGAGTGCAAAAGAATGTGTAAAAATGTAGATTTCGAAAATTGTTGATTTTCAAGTGTATGAAACAAAATTTATTACACAATTCAACGAAAATCCCCGGAAATGAACGGAACCGGTCACCCGTGCCCCACTTTCCCTACATAGTTGCGTATTACGAATACCGATATAATGTTCGAATATCATTTTGCGATATCGAGAAATCGGCCGGACGATCTCTGCTGAAAAATCGCAGAAAGTAATAAATCAGTCAACTTAGTTGACTGTGGAAATCGTATTGCTTACAATGTTATACTAATCCGTTCTGATCTTAATTATTATTAGTTTTAATGTAACTTACTTGCGACTTATACAAATTTAACTAATTAATAATAAAATACTACTATTATTATTGTATATTATTATTACATTTATTATTATATATATATTATTATTTATTATTATATTTTTTCTTACAAGTGCATCGAAAAAGGAAAAAAAATTTTTTCTTTTGCAAAAAAAAAAAAAAAAAAAAATAAATAATAATAATAATAAGTGTTGCACTTTCTATTCCTAGGAAGGAAAAACAACATTATAACCCTATTTTTCTTCCCTCATTATATAATTAATATATAATAATATAACATATATAGTATATATATACTATTATATATTATTTTATATTTTTTCGGAAATTCAGAAAAGTCCTTAGCAAAATGACAAATATATTATGAATATTTTGTTAATATATTCTTAATATATTTTTAATATATTTATTATTATATTTTTATATTTTTTCTTATTATTATTATATTTTTCTTACAAGTGAATCGGAGAAGACATATAAAAAAATATATAAATATTTGTTTTCCCTACGGGTATGTATATGAATATTATGATATATTATTATTATTATTATGATATATATATTATATACTATTACATTTTATTTCATATTTCTTTCTGAATTTCCAAAAGTATCTTCACTTGAGGTCTATTGCGTAGAACGGCAGAAAACGTCGTTTTACGTTTTTAGTAAAAATCGATAACCCGGTCAAGGTTTCGATTCCGAAAGACAAGCTTCTACGTTTCAATTTGGATGCGTAGTTCAATTTTTTTGTTTCCAAATCTAATCACGTGATGAATTACCAAAACTTGGTATGCTCGCTGATTGCGAGAAATTATCACTTGGATGTGAAAGTTTGTAAAATAATACTGCGAAATAGAGATTTTATGGTTAGAGGAGAAATGTGCATTTTTGTTAAATTAAGTGTACATTATTTTTTGTGTAATTTCTTGACAAGCATGTTTTCTCGACTCAAACATATATAATTGCATAAATGAAATTAACTAAAGCACAATCTCGAGGATGAAAATGCGAAAGAATGCATTAGAAATTAGCATCAAAGTTTCAAGTCACATAAAAAGAAAGACGCGACTAAGTGTGTGTAGTAGACGCTACTAAAACATTGCGCGTCTGCGTGTAATCTAAATTGGCACGCGTAATTGTGCGATGTCGTTCAACTGTGTTCAACAGTATCGCGATTAACCTTAAATTCCGCGTATTTACATAATCGATTAATATCATTTGAATCGCGTTTAATAACCGCGTACAATTGGTCATTACGCAAATGGAGCAGACGAGTGTTTTCACAATGTTTGCTTAATTATTACGCCAAGCAATATTTGCTTCCTTTTTTTCTGTCCTATATTGTCCGTCACATTTTCCCCTTTTCCCACGATTTATGTAACCTTTATTGCTTTATCTTTATTTGTATTGCTATGCTAATCACTTTAAGGCCCTGTATAGGATTGTCCGTATAAATCGTAAGAGCATTTAAAGAGTTTAACAAGGTTAAAAACGGGTCTATTTTAGGGATATTACGTCTGGCGCATTCATCCTTAACCTTTAATTTTATAAAGTATATTATTATGTTTTATAAGGGGATGTCACAGAAGAGGTTAATGAAAAGGCCAAAGGTAGCTCATAAGAATATTATGACAAGGCCATAATAAGGCTATGAGAAAAACATAAGATCATTAAAAGACCTATAAAAAAAGACTTATAAAAAGACCATAGAAAGCCATATGAAAGACCATAGGATGGCCATAAGAAGGCATTACGAATATCAGAAGAGCATATGAAGGTTATAAGCAGGCTATAAGAAGGCATAGGAAGACCATAAAAAGGAAAAAGAGGACTATGAGAAGGCAATAAAAACGCCATAAGACCATCCAAAGCCTTAGAAAGGTCATATAAAGGTCATAAGAAGGCCTAAGGTAGGTTATGAGAAGACCATGACAACATAACGTTATGAGATCATTAAAAGACTATAAAATGACCATAGAAAGCCCAATGAAAGACCATAGGATGGCCATAAGAAGTCCATACGAAGATCAGAATAGCATATGAAGGTTATAAGAAGACTATGAGAAAGCGAAAGGTAGGCCATGAGAAGGCCAAAAGAGGACTATGAGAAGGCAATATAGAGGACATGATAATACTATCGAAAGCCATATAAAGGCCATAAGAAGGTCAAAAATTGGCCGTTCAAAGCCATAGAAAGACCATATAAAGGTCATAGGTTCCTTAAAAGCTTTCTAGGGGCCTTTCTATTAAAGCCATACCTTCTTTAGCTTTTTCGTATGGCCTTTTTACAGCCTTCTTATAACCTTCATATCGTATTCTTATGACATTCGCATAGCCTTCTTATGTCTTTCTTATGACCTATCTATAATCTTTCATTGGGCTTTCTATGGCCTTTCAATGACCATATTATGGCCTTTCTATGGCCTTCACATGGCCTTCTTATAACCTTCATATGGTCTTCTCATTGCCTTCTTATGGCCTACCTATGATCTTTCATTGGGCTTTCTATCGCCTTTCAATGACCATATTTTGACCTTTCTATGGCCTTCACATGGCCTTCTTATAATCTTCATATGGTCTTCTTTTGACGTTCATATAGCCTTGTCATGGCCTTCCTATGGTCTTTCACTGGGCTTTCTATGGCCTTCTCGTGGCCTTCTTATGGCCTTCTTATAACCTACCTATGATTTTTTACTGGACCATCTTTGGCCTTTCAATGACCATATAATGGCCTTCCTATGGTATTCTCACGATCTTCTTATGGTGTTGAAGACTCTCATGGTCTTCTTATTATGGCCTATTTATTACTAACGTATTTTTTTATTGCAAAAAATGTATCGATCTTTTTTTTCTATGAAATCGGAAAAACCGTCACACATTGTGAAACTTGATCGCATGTAAAGTTAACCAGTTTGGCGCAGCTCTAGACTAGTTTGACTCGCTTTTATCTTCATCTATTACATAGGTTCATACAAAGTCTTACGAACAAGCGGAATATAAAAAGCGGCGATTAAAAAGTGCGTGGTCACCTCGCACGCATAATCATAAGTTCAAGGTGAGACTGTTCCCCAATCAGATAGCGAAAGCGTTGTTCAAACATTGCAAGAACAAAGCCGTCATATGTGCGCAAAATATTATACTCAAAATTGAACAAACTTTGCCGAGCGCCAAAACCATAAATAATTACTCGTATATACATTTTCATATACAACGTTATTAACACATATTTCTTCTAAAAATCATCAGATTATTGGTTTTCATTAAAAAATGACTATAAATATGCATTACATCTTTTTAATTACAAAATTAAAATAATATTTTGTTTGAAAAATTTTAATTTACAAATCTTTTTGGTGAAACAAATTTTTTTTGAAAGTTTTTCTTTGTAAAAATTGTTTTCTCTTGGAATATTTGCATTTTGATAATTTTGTCCTAAGAAATGTGTATTTGTATTGTATAAAAAAAAACGTTTAGTCTGGTTCATTGATCAGCAAAAAAATGAGTGTATTAAAGGGACATTCAACTCAAATAGGTTAAATCGTTAATTTTTCAGCGACTTCAACAAATTTTGTTCAATTAATGTGATATGATTTTTGGATGATGACCATTATATTAATAATTCAATTTTTTATTAAAAACTGTGTTGAAATAGATTGAATTAAGAATTAATGTTGTAAAAAGGGCGATTTTTAAAATGTCACCTTAAATGGTACTTTAATTTTGACCCGATTTTTGATTATTTGTTTATTCAATTTAAAGTAACAAATTTATGGTCAACTATCGTTAAGTATGTAAAAAATAACATTTTGAACGCTATTAATATATATGTATATATAATATATATGTATATATATAATTTATCAGCCTAACTGGTTTACCAAAGGCGTTTAAATAAATAAATGAATACATATAATAAATATATACATATATTTTATTAGTTATTACATATATTATTTTGTATATATATATTATATACAATTACAAATATATAGTTAATATATTACTAATATATTTTCAATGTATTATGAAAATATTTAAAATATATTAAGTAGATATTATGAATATATTGATTTTTTTTTAAAAAAGAAATGAATGTCCCCTTAAAAATGTCCCATTTTCTATTTAGCTAAAATTAAAACAAAATATTAAAAAATAAATTAAAATGTAAAAAATCATTTTGAAACTGCACGAAACTTTGAAATGAACAAATTAAAAAAATTAATGCAAACAAAAAGATCATTTTATCTAAGAAAATAATCATCAAAAATATGATTATATTAAAAAGTTTTTTTTTACAAATGATCGAAATATTTAATATCTTGCTATCGTGAAATATACAGTCTCTGCTATTAAAATGTAACTTGCAAAATGCTGTAAATTACTATGGCGAAATTCTGAAGCACCGTTTTTAATGAGCAGCAGAACAAAAGTATACAAATTACTACTATGCAAATGCAGTTTGCAACTGAACGACAAATGGCATAATGTTGAAGGTTCGCTTTCCTGTTAATAACACGTGATTAGCGTAACGATAAACATATCAGCGTATTGATGGCAGCGTTATGGTAATAGGTCGAAAGCAATGGAGGCGATTTTATTTATAGAATCAAGCGCAAATCTGATTTTAAAGTAATCAGATTTGTGTGTTTTTAAAAAAGGAATGACAAAATCAAAAAAAAAACTGGAATTGAAAAACTGGATATCAACTATCGTTGATTTACTTGAACGTGAGAGCAAACATCTGCGGGAGTTTATAACTTGGCGAGTGACGGGAAAATATTTTACAAATACGCGTGATTACTCGACTCATAGAACGTGTTTCATCAGGAATGTTCATTTAAGCGCGCTAAATTTTATCCCATTACGCATGATTATCACGAAATATCATGAAAATGTTGATTCATGAAATGCGCGACAAATTACCATCCATTTTATGATTATTGAGACATCAATATTGCGGAGAATGAAAACTTGGTAATCAATTTTTATTCAAAATTTAATTATCAAAATTATATCCATACAATTGGAAATATAACCAAATTATTTAAAAAACATATATATTTGCATATATCTAAATTTTGGTATATATTATATATTTGATAATATAATGATAATATATTTGTATATATCTAAAATATATATTATGATAGTCGACTGATTCTTGTAATCCATCATATTTGTTTAAATATATATTGAATAATTTTGTATATTAAAAATTAAAAAAATATAATATTTTCGATTATAATAAGACTTTTATTAAAAAGAGAAAATATGTTTGAAATAAATCTTGTATATATACTTTGTCTATATTATGTATTTTATATGTCTATTATTATGTCTATTATTATATATTCAATTTAAACATTTAAACTTATTAAGAATATATAATTATATATACCTAGGTTTATATATTTTCTATATCTTCCAAAAATATATATTATAATATATATTTAACGCATATCCCGAGGGAGGTAAAGTATTTTTTACATTTATCCCTTAAGTGGTTTCTGGATTTTTGAAGCAATATAAAAATAATATATTACAATATTTTTCGTTACACGTGCACTTTCAATGCTACTTTCTTTCCTGTTCTGCGGGAGGAAAATCGACTTTCCCTCCCTGTTATGTAAAATAAGAAGTAAGAATTGAAAACACATATTTGTGAATGTGTGTGCATGTGTGCATACAAAATTCAAATTATATATATATTAAAATAAGGTTCAATTTAACAAAACATCCAAAAAGCACCATTACGCTCGAATGAGTATGTGTGCACTGACAAAAGTAAGCCTATAAAAATTATCATCTTTCTGACAAAATAGGGATATAGTTGTAAAAAACCAAAAAATTATCATCTTTTCTGATAAATATATTCGTTTGTATGAAAAAAATTCTTAAGCTTCGAAGACTCTTTGTCAGAAAAGATGATAATTTTTTGGTTTTTTACAAGTATATCCCTATTTTGTCAGAAAGATGATAATTTCTATAGGCTTACTTTTGCCAGTGTGTGTGTGCGCGAGCACACGTGCGTATGCTGTATGTGTGCACTTGTAACGAAAAATATAATGTGCGACAAGGGAGGCAAAGCATCATTACCGCTTTTGACCGTAATGACCGCTTTTCCTCCCTTGTTGCACAATATACTATTTCTTTACGAGGAAGGGAAAAATTCCGTTTTCTGAAGACTCCCTAGGGAGAAAAGGAGCACTTTTCCGCCCGAGTGACGAAAGCCCATCTTTTCGTCCCTCAAAAGTGGGACGAAAGTGACACTTTCTCTCCCTAGGGATAAAAAGTAGTAATATAAAATAGTATTTTTTGTATCAAGGGAGACGAAAACAGAAATTCACTTCCTCGTGCGAAGTTTACAATCCGAGCCGAAGGCGAGGTTTGTACTCGCACGAGGAAGGGATTTCTGTTCGTCTTCCATGGTGCAAATGATATTTTTCATTACGAGGAAACGAAAAAAAGCACTTTTCAAAAACCTCCTAGGAGTGAAAAGTGCGCTTTTCGTGACTGAGTAATGAAAAGTTATTTTTCCTCCTTAAGGCTAGAAAGTTCCACTTTTTGTGGAAAAAAAGATCTTTTCGATGCACTTGTAGGAAAAAATATCGTCCACAACTTCGGCTCGTGAATCAAACCTCACGCTCGTCAAAAATGGGCAACTTTTCTCCCTAGTTGCGGAATATACTATTTTTCATCCTTACTTGTCATCCTTCCGAAGGAAATATAAACTTAAAACAGTTACGTCATTTTTTGAAACGAAAATACTTTTCCTCCCCCGGGCTAGAAAGTGCCCACTTTCGTCCTACTTTTTTTTACACGTGCAAAAACACACACAAATACAAACTGAAAAATAAATTAAATAACATTGCAAAATCAAGCATCCTTTGGCATTCAACTTTGACCATAATGATTGCTTTTGATGTGAATGACTGTTTTTGCCCGAAGGCAAAAGAATCATGAGATTCTGGGTTTCTTTCTTGTTTGCATTCATATGGAGGTATAGTAAACATTATATCCACGTATTACGTTGATATTAATGAATGACATTATTTTGACTAGCAAATATAAAAATTATAACTATGGTA
>JABFPJ010005922.1:0-11565 GCA_022817425.1 Gryon sp. ZL-2020
ACAATTTATAGAATGTACAATATACATTAATATTTACATAACAAAAGTTATTATAGAGTACAGTAAAAATTACGTTTCAGTATCTGAATTATTTTAGTCAGTGAAAAACTGTTGTGTTTACAAACATAAATTACATTTATTTTACAATTTTTACTGAACTGTTTTATAAAAATTGCTCAATATTCTGAAAAGGCGCCATCTGCATTACGTGAAACTTAAATATACCATTTGTCAGTTGTATATTGTATAATCATCAAGACAAGTAAATATAAGTAAAAAATGTTTAAAATAAGTAAAATATTTGTTTTATTTATTTCATTTTTCAATTTACTGAACTGTTCAGTAATAATTATTGAGTTTATGGTTTTGTCCATCAGTTAATTACAAAAATCCTAATTACATCCTACAAAAATTATAGGAACTTTGTTCCTATAATTTAAATCCCTCGCGGTTACAAACCTCGCCTTCGGCTCGGCTTGTAAACTCCGCTCGGGAAAATGAATTTCCGTTTTCATCTCCCTTGGTGCAAAATATACTATTGCACCATGGAAAATAAAAGAAAATTCTCTCTTTGTGCGATTACAAATCTCGCCTTCGGCTCGGATTGTAAACTGTGCACTCGGTAGCGAATTTTCTTTTTTATTTCCCTTGGTGCAAAATATACTATTGTTTATTACATATAAAATTTCTGTTGCATTTTTCATATCACAGCAAAGAAAGTCGAAATATGAAAAACGAAATATAAAAGTCTATATTCTTTAAACGATGGTATTTATGAGGTGGTAACATTTAACATTTATTCGTTAAATTTAATAATTTTAACAACTAAATATTACCAAATATATTACAAATGAATAATTATTATTTATAAATTAAGTTAAACATATATATGAGTACTATAATATAAACTTTAAGGGCATTTTTTTAATGTGTTTATTTTGAAATGATAAAGAATAATTTAATTAATTAATACAATATTTCAAACATATTTTTTACAATTGCAATAATTCTACATTTTTAATAATAAATAATTAAAGATACATATTTATAAATTGAATAATAATAATAACATTAACTTAAGTTCATTAAATCAAGTGACATTACGTTTTAATTTGTTTCTGCATTCATAACTCCATATTCAAACTTTCTTTATGCGCTAAGATGATGATATTTAAATCGTAAGGCGCATATGCATGTTCACCGAATTCAAAGTAGAGTTTTCGTACACATGATACTTAATAACACTTGTATAAAGTTGTGCAGAGATATATATCTGTTCATCTAATTTTATTAGTTAAGAACAAGAATTAATAACATTGACTGATAACCATGGTTGCATGCAAACCATTATTCATGCCAGGATTTTTACTTAATAATTGTAAAAGTATTTTAATTCCAAGGTAGGTAAAGAATAATAAACATAACCTTATTCAAACTTTTTGTTTTTATTTAATTTTCAACCAATTAATTTAACTGCTTATTATGTAACTTTAAATTAACTTAAAAGTTTAATAGTATTGTATTTTATATATAAAGATAGAAGACAATGTTCATATAATATATAGTAGTTTTTAGGGGTTATGTCCGGTAATAGACTTAGTATAAAGTATTTTTTATGTAATTGTTTTTTGTGCTTTTTGAATCATTAAATGTCCTTTAAAGGTATGAATCATTAATTAATTATTTACTTATAGTTATAATAATAATAATAATAATAAAATTACATTAAATTTCAAAGTATACTATATTGATTAAAGATTTGATATTTTTAGAAATTTATTAGTAAATCATGTGCAGCAAGAATCAATATCTAGAGCAATCATTTCACAATTGAAATTGCCAGAACAGCCAAAAAGACCATCTCCTCCATTTTTCAAGTTCATGGATATAAAACGATCAGAAGCTATCGAAAAACATGGCAAGATGAGGTCCACAGATATGGTGAAAATATTAGCTCAGGAATGGAAGAAGTGTGATGAAAATCTAAAAAAAGAGCTGCAGGCAGCGTATGACGTAGAAATGGTTGAATTCATAAAAAATATGATTAAATATGAAAAGAATTTATTACCCGAACAAAAAGAGGCAATTAAAAAGTTACAAGATGAAAGGCGATTGAAAAATATAAAGAAGACAGAGAAAAAGGTTTGTACTTATATGCAAAATAATGTTTAAAACAATACTTTGTAGATGCATTCATTTTATTAAACAAGGGTTTCGATTTTTGTTTCATAGAAAATACAAAGTTTAAACAAACCGAAGAAACCAAGAAATCGATACTTGCTTTTTTTAGAGGATCAGATGAAACACAAAAGCCCGGATGTATCATTTAATGTTAGTATAATATATATTTATTTTAATATTTATATTGCTTATTTAATCTTTTGTATAATTAAAACAAATCATTCAATTTTCTAAATGTTTTTTTTTTAATATTATATTATATTAATATATTTAATTATATTTTAAGGAATTCCAAAAAAGCATTGCAATGAAATGGAAAGAACTGTCGGTGGAAGACAAAGAAAAATACGACAAGAAAGCTAAAGCTGATTTCGAACAGTATAATAAAGATTTAAATGAATGGGAGTTAAGTATGATACGAGCTGGTAATACTGACGTTATTCGTGTGAAAAATAATCTTAATTTAAACAAACAGACTGTGAAAAAATAAATCATAAAATAGACTTAAATAATAAGTTAAAAAATTATGTTTTCTTACGTACTATCTAAGACTTGCAAAATGTATATTTACTTACAATTTGCACTCAAATTTATAAACGATTTTTGATAAAATTTAATGAGACTTTTTATTTATATTTCCTTCTCTTATAAGTACAATTATGTCGTTTTATTATCGAGTACTTAAATCATTTATATACAATACAAGTTAAACAATCAATCAATTTTTTGTTATAAATATATTTTATTAGTTCTTTTTATCAGTCCACTTTTTTGTTTGTTTGTTTTTTTTCATTTTTATACAAAAAACATTCATACACTAAACGCAATATAATATCACTACACTCAGAGGACCAGCACTTAAATAAAGCATTAAAATTCGAGCCAAAGGTAGTACAAAGAATAACATATTTAGGACGGAAATGACAATTTGGCTGGAATTTTAAGCTTGTCGAGAAATTACCGGACATAAAATTAACGCAATTTTTGTTTCTTTTTGTCTTGTTTGATTTGTCTTTTTTTCCATTTATTTATTCTCAATAAACTTTCGCACTCGCGCACGCGCATTCATTCTTATCTTTTCTCGTTCTCACGAATCGTTGTGATTTTATTTAATAAATAAATTAATGCTTCGAAGGTAAAAGGAAGTAGAAAGTTGTAGTCAGAAAATAAAGGATTTATAGATTATTCACGGAGATAATTTGATTAATCCACCCGATAAAGGCAGACACTTTGACGTAGACTCCGGGTACGTCGACGCGACCGCAGCCAAATCCCCATGATACAAGACCTGCTAATTCATAAAAACCATCGTCTTGGCATACTAATGGTCCACCACCGTCACCCTAAAATAATGTTTAATTTTAAGTTAATTCATGAAGAAAGTATTAAAAACATATAAATATATATATTATAATGTATTATAAATGTTATGTATATATATATATATTATACCTGACAAGCATCGTTTCCTTGTTCTCCACCGGCGCAAAAACTACTTGCAGGTAAAATGAAAATCTTTTCAGTGACTGCATTGACTTTTCGTAAACATTCCGCATCACTGACTATAGGTATTTCAGCCTCTCGTACTCTCAGCGGGATTGGCCCAGCTATGTAATAATTAAATTTAAATAAGAACAATGTTTGACTATTCAGGAGTACCTCTAAACATTAAAATTAAAGGTCTTCTAAAGATAGAAATGAATGAAAAGAGAAATAATATATTCAAGTATATGTTATTTACTTAGAGAAAAATAAAAGAAGTGCATAATACCTTCTCCCATGTATCCATAACCAGTAACTGTACATCTTTTACCAGCCGTGTGACTAACGCCGCGAGCTGGCAAACAGACCAAGCAGACTCCGTCCTTAAGTTCCGCTTGTCCCTGAAGCTTCAGCAGTGCTATGTCGTTGTCCAGTGTTTGACTGTTATGATTATGATGAATGTATGTCGTGGCAACTCGTAGAGTTTGAGCTCCAGGACTGCCATACTTTCTTGTCAAATCATGGTCACCTACCCTTACATAGATAGCATCACCAGATCTAACGATGCTGAAATAAAACGACACATTTACGTTAAGCAGTTATTACATTTTGATTCCAAGGATAATTGAATGCGAAAAATTGTAATTACTTTGTCACACAGTGAGCTGCAGTTAAAACCCATTGGGTACCAATAAGCGCTCCACCACAAAGATACTGGTTGAGTGAATTAATGAGCGCCACTTGCCAACACCATTCATTCGCATCGGCATCAGAGCCACCGACAACGCGACCATTTCTGTCATATCGTGCTTGTATACTGCCTCGAGACGTTCCTTTGACACCGCACACATATTTGCTATAAACTGGACTCTTGACTGTGGTCGCTGGGGCCAAAGTTGTTGTTGTCAAAAATGATGGCAGTTCATCTATAAATGGAAACATTCATATTAATTACTATTTTCAGCATATTTACATGTATATAACAATTTTACAGATATGATGTTTTTTAGATTAAATTAGGATGTTACATACAAGTGATGGACATCGGTGAGGTAGTATACGGTCGACTTGAGAATAATGGATTATAACCATCCTTGTTACTCAGTACTGGTTCATCCTGGCTGGAGTTACCATAAAGTTCACGAATAGAAGATTTAGGCGCGCAACATCTATGACCCAGTTTCTTGCATTTGAACAAGTTAGTCATTTCAGCATTTCCTACAAATTATATGATTCAATTAGTATTGTAAATCATTTTTTGAAGAAAATCTATGTAAGAAGAAATGTTGTAATTAATTAAATATACAAGTAAAAAAAGTTTACTTACTGAAACAAGTGAAAGATAGATAAGAAACTATACAAGATCCTGGACATTCAGGACGTGGATCCGGAGGCAATGATACCGTAGTTGTCCTCGGTGGAGCCGGTGTTGTCTTAGGTTTTGGTCTTACCGTCTACATAAGAAATGCACAGAAAAAATGTTATAACTTAAATTATATAATAGTTTATTACATGACAAAGAGTTTTAATTTTTAATGAGACTGAAACAGGAAATGAGGGTTCACATAATAGAATACTCATTAAGCAGAGAAAGACACTTATTGAACAATGTAAATAATCTTGAACTTGAACAATTAATTTAATGTTGATAGTATTTGAGTTATGAAAAAAATATATGATTTATTTAAAAGAATATAGCATAAAAAAGCAATTATAGTGATTACTAGAATTAAATAAATAAAAAAATAATGCAAAAATAATACCTGAGTTTCAGTTCTGGTGTTATCGCAGCACACTCTACCAGAATCACAATTAGTATCCCAAAGAACCACGTTAGGTTTATTACACAATCCCGACATTATAGGAAAAACGCAAAATCCTGGACAAGGTTTAAGTTTAGGTTTGGGTGATTTAGTAACTGGTCTAACAGATGTGGTCGATGGTGGTTCCTGAAAAAATATATCTCTTTGTATTTTAACTAATTACTTTAATTAAACCAATTAATAAGTTAGCCATTAATTAGTTCTTTTGACGTAATATTGTTAGTTAAAGTTAGTATATTTTATATCAAGTTAACTGCACAGGAAAGTCAGCACTCCCGAACCAGAATGCAAACTTTTGGTTAAACAAATTTTGGGAAAAAATAGTTTGTAATAATAAACTATTTTGTTCAAACCGAAGGACCGAAAATGCCGAATTTCAGTCCTGATATGCGATACAAAAAAGATATTTAAGCTCTTACGGTTCTAATTGGTGTAACGTCAGTGATACAACAGGATTCATCATTTGGACAACCAGATTCCACGTCGATATTATCACAAAACAGCGCCAACAGTCCATTGACACAGTCACCTTTGCAAGGTTTTTTATGTGAAACTGTTGGTTTAGTTCTAAGGGGTGGTGGAGTGGATGGTGCTCTTGTTGTTGGAGGTCGCGTTGGTCTTCTTGTGGTTGTCGTTCTCTGAGTCGTCGTAGAGATAGTATTACTTTTTTCCTCGGTTTTGATTGTCGCAGGACTCGGACGATGTGGTTCTGATGTCGTTGTGTTTGATTTTGTTCGTTCGATGACAACCAACTCTGGCGGCGGATGGTCCCCAAAAGAATCTCTCGTGACGCAACATTGTTGTCCACTTTTGCACAAATTCGAGACATTTAGTATTGCATCACAGTAGCCCGCAATGCGTTCGGGCATACAAAGCCCTCGAATATCTGCACACGATTTTTCTAAAAGAAATAATAACATCTTCTTAATTAAAGAAACTGTTTATATATATTAATATATAAAATACATCATATATAGAGAAATTTGCTAAATTTACCTGGAGGCTTTTCTGTCTCCTCTTTTTCTTCCTCCTAAAAGAGTTAAACAAATGAATGAAGATTAATAATAAACACATATCAAATCAAATTTATTCAAATAATGAGTACTTAAAAGACTCACTGTGGTTTCATTTGTTGTAGTTGTGGAAGTGTTATCCGTCACGGCTGATATGATAGCCTGAGCTGTGGTCTGAAGATTAGATGCAAATTCAGCTAAACTTGCTAGACTTGTACTTGCACTAGTACTAGTGCTAGACGTTGTATTTTTTAACAAAAGAGTTGAAATGGCTGTTGCCGGTGTCGTTGTTGTAGTTGTGCCTTCGGTGCTTTCGATTGCAAGAGTATCGTCTTCGGTGGAATTCAATGGCGCTTCCACGCAACATCGCATGCTGGGTGAAGGACATTGCACGTCTTCGAGTACTTCGTAACATATTAAAGTGGCAAGAGCGTGTACACAATAACCCGGACAGTCTACTGCGTTTGCTGTGTTTGTTATCGAGTCAAAGAGACCTACAAATTAAAATATATTATTCAGTTAATATATATATGAAATAAAAAGTTATATTTACAAAAGTACATTTTTATTAATGTCTATGAAATTAGCGGTCAATTTGATACGCGACGGTGGTTTTATGAATCGCAGCAGGTATGCACACAAATATACACACAAATATATATATATATATATATATTTATTTATTTATTTAAACACGAAAGGCACGTAATGTGCCGAGATTGTAACTGTACAACGAATAAGGCGACTGTATACAAATGAGAAAATTCCTGCATAGCTAATCGATTGGTTACGTGTGGTCGTAGTTTTGGATGATTAAATTTGATTTCGGTCAGTACGATTTATTGGACAAAGGTTAACGACCAATTGAACAGAATTAGGGCCCTAACGTGAATCATCTTTAATCCAACATTCTAACGTCCAAACAAGATTTCTTAATTTAGATACAAATAAGAAGGAAAAAAAGAAGAAGAAGAAAAGGCGAGAATGAAGAAAAGAAAAAAAAAAGAAGATAAAAATTAAACAGTTTGGCGATATGCTTATGTTACTTTCGTACGTGTGACACACGCACCGTTGTCCTCTTGTGATTTCAGCCGCAACTACTACTAATAATGGTCATAATAACAGCGCGTCGAGCTGTTCATTAACTCCCGTTATGTTTGCATATGCCGTTATGCCTACCAAAGTGAAACCAGTCGTTGTTAAATATCTGAGCGGAAAGGATTGCCGATAGATAACCAACTTCCTTGCGTCATGTATTACACAAATGTTTGCGATTCGTCCCAACATAACTTTCATTAACCGACGTCATCCTCTATCTCGTTCAATGTCAAATAAATAATTTCCGAATGATCGAACGGCAAATCGTTTTCGCTTGTATCTGTAATAACATCCTTGTTATAAACCTTACGGTTTAATCGTGTTTTCAAACATGAGAAAATGAATGACTGACCTTATCTACCCCCTTTTATCCTTTCGCGTAGCACAATTAGGTTGTCAGTCTAAACAGGTCCATCAGCCGAGACTAACTCTCAGCGGATGTTCCATTTCGATGTAATGCACTTTTTGTCTGAATAAAAGATTCCACTACTTTTTTCCGACATCTTTATTCCAATACTTTATTTATACATGCTTTCAATTAATATAAGAGATGATGTATGGAATAAATTATCATCTTATGATTATCTTAAAATTAGGTTTTCTTTGATAAATAACCAATTATCTAAACTAAAACGTTTCTTTTAATTCAATATTCTTGATGCATATAATAATAATAGAACAAATTTTGAATTAGCAAGTCTCTTTCTTAATTTTTTTCTGCAAAGAATACAAAAGAAATTATCTTGTCTTCGTCTTTTGAGAAAGTGAGAGAAATTGTTTGTCAGCAAGCCAATATTTGATTGGCAAACTTCAAACTGAAATGACACTTTATTTCAATTCAATGCAGATTTCTATCAGTGGAAACTGCTGAAGGCAGTCCGATATGTACAGTATTTTAAACCACAAGTGCAAGGTAGGTACTTCATTATTGTTCGAGAAAGAGGTCATTATAACCCTAGATTTATAATGAGCTACTTAGCTCATTATAACCCTAGGCTTATAATGAGCTACTTACCGATAGCATTCGAGGACAACACTATGAAGTACTTTGCGTGCACGTGTGGTATAGAAAAATATTTTCTTCCTTCGTTAGATTTCATTTTTGTTATATTTTTTGTTGCTGCATCGACGCAATTTTAAATCAATTAATAGTCGGTTCATTTATTCGTTGTGTCGCGCAGAAACGTTGAAAGTAGAGTTGTCTTGGTTAATTTCCAGACGGCAACTTTCCATAGTGTTCCAATATTTTAGAATGTCATTGTGTCAGCGAATGTGATAAAAAGAAAAGAACGCACGACGATATACTTTTAGTGTGCGGAAGTAAGGTATTGGGACGCGCCTTTATATGGAAGCCACGTGCTCCGCAGCCAGCGTTCGGAGTCATCGTCGTTGTCGTCTTTCGTCGTCGTCGTCGCACGCAGGTCACGCGGATCAGCTTTTAACTAGAGTATGTCACCACGCGTATATCAGTGCTGTCTGAAGCGCATGTTAAAAAAGTCTCGCAATGTCGTCGTCAAAGTCACCAAATTTTGTAACAAACCCGGGACTATTTCTTTTATGATGTTCAAGATTTTAATAATAAAATAAAACTTTCAATTGTTATACAAATTACGTAGAATTAAGCTGTAGGGAAAACTAAACTAAACGTACTGCGGTTATAAGTTTAACTGCTGGAGGTGCGAAATAAGTGATTATGGATAAAATGCGTTAAGCAACGGCAAAGTGTTTGCAAACAAATTAATGTATCATAAATTGTTTATGCCTTTTATTACCAGTCGGGAAAAAAATATATCTTTTCCGTGCAGGTGGAAAGTGATGTACAGTTGAATAATGAAAGGAAAATCTAATTGCAAAACTGCTTTCTTCATACCAAAAATGGTACAGTTCAGTGAGCATCATTAATGTTTTTTTTTGTCTGTGAGCATCATTTTTATATCACATATATAATGGAAAATGATCAAACTTAGAAATAACGCTTAGCGGTTAAGTACACGTTAAATAAAAGTCTAATAAAAATTACTATATTTCTATTAAAATAGTATATCTTGTACCAAGGGAGATACAATCATACCAATGAGCGATTACAACCCTCGGCTTCGCCTCGGGTGTTAACTTCGCTTAACCCGACAGTAGGCGCGCGAAAAAAAACTTACGTTAGTGGGCGCGAATTGGTCTTTTCGACCGAAATAATTATCGATGTTTATTTGCATGTAAAATTGTTTAAAATGTCTGTATAATGATTGTAAATTATTATTATTACATGACGAATATATTTAAAACGCAAGAAATAATTATTTATTAACATTTTTTATAAGTAAAATATGTATTTATATTAACGAATATATTAAATTTTCTTTTTTTATTTCATTCTAACTCATTTTACCTTATTTTAAACTCATTTCGTGAAAATTTAATATTTTATCATAAGAAAAAGCATAGAGCAATTTGAACTACGTTAGTGGGCGCGCCACGGTCAAATCGACCGATACTTATTTCGAATGCATATTTAAACATTAAATGTGTATCAAATTACATGTTTAGCTACGGAATAGTTTTCATAAAAGTCCGAAATTAATTTACGTTAGTTCAAAAAATATACATCCCATAAGAGAAATGGGTCAAAAATGCGAGAAACTAAAAAGGGCGGGGAAAAGACCAATGCGCGCCCACTTACGGGTTAAGAAAAAGAATTTACTATACCATTTATGAATCTGATGAATGTAATATGGTATAGTAAAAATTGTTATGCTACATTATAGTTTGTATTAAATCACGTGATAAAAATAGATCTACGATGAAAAATTTATTTATTATTATAGTATGTACTAATTTTTTACATAAACATATAATAATTGTCTACATAGATGTCCAGTTTTCTTCAAATTTATAAATGGTAATTTTTATTAGAAGTTACAATAAATTTTATTAGACTGTTATTTAGCGTATAAAAATAAAAATAATCATCCGTTAATCATTAAATCCAATAAAATGAATACCATTGAATAATTTGTTTGGTAAAATTGTTTAACTAGTAAAATTTACTTAAGTATAGAAGATATTTTAAGACAAAATTTGAGGAAACTTTATTCATTCTATGGATTGTTTTTATTCTGAATGGGATTCTGAATGGGATAATCGAAAATAATCATCAAAAAATCCCCAGTTAATAATATTCGAATTGCTGACGACTCGTTAGCGATTCATGAGCGATGCCGAATTGGGTGACGCTTCGCAAACGACTCGTTGACGATTTGCTATCGAATCGTAAAAAAATGACAAATTAAAACGACTCGCTGACGTATTGTTGATGAGTGCCTGACGACTCTCTAACGACTCGTTTGCGACTCAATGAGAACTCGCTGAAGACACGATGATTATATGCTAACGACATGAGCACGACTTGCTAATGACGCGTTCACGACTCGCCAGCGACTCGTTTATTACTCGCTAGAGACTAGCTGACTACTCATTAACGAGTCAACTTAAGTTCTTTGAATAATTTTAAAAAATAAGTAGTTTAACATAGTATAATCATCGTGTCTTCAACGAGTTCTCATTGAGTCGCAAACGAGTCGTTAAAGAGTCGTCAAGCACTCATCAACAATACGTCAGCGAGTCGTTTTTATTTGTCATTTTTTTACGTTTCGATAGCAAGTCGTCAGCGAGTCGTTTGCGAAGCTTCCCCAAATTCGGCATCGCTGACGAATCACTAACGAATCGTCATCGAGTCGTCAGCGATTCGAATATTTTTAACTGGGTCAACATTATTCTGTAGTTTTGAGAAAGAAGCCATTAAGTGCATACGCTTTTTTCATATATTTATTTGTCTTTGTTTACATTATACACTTGACTCTCTCAAATGTCACATTCTCAAATGTCACAATTTCTCAAATGTAACGACAAAAATCTCCCAAAAGTCGCGAAAATTCGTGGTGGGGACAAATGTAGCCAATCAAAATTATTTCGCT
>JABFPJ010005923.1:0-11563 GCA_022817425.1 Gryon sp. ZL-2020
TAAAATGCCCGTAACTTTTTAAGGGTGCATTTTTCGACTATGGTGCATATGAACAAAGTTGTTCAGAATAATTTTTTCTTTTCAAATCTTTTTTTTGAGTTATTTATTTTTGAACACCCTGTATATAGAAAAAGTATTTATTTAATCTTCCTATATGGTGATATAGTACTACATTTCGATAAATATGGTCTCAAAAAATGCAAATATAAGGTTGTTAAAATCCGAAATTATCATTAACTCCATTTTTCCAAAAAATGGAGTTAATCGGTTTTTCCTTCAAGCCACAGATATATATATATATATATATTTTCATTTAATTATTTCAAATTTTATATAGTTTTCTATTTATGGTATGAACTTATTGCAAAACTATTTGATTAAATTTGTAAGATATCGTTGGATGTTATTGATGGATTAATACTGCTTTATCCAAGTTTTGTTCATCAAAAGACGCAAATTCCGAAACTATCTGTATATGGTTAAGTTATAATGTTAAACTAACACTTAATAATGAGCATACAGTTCCGCAATCTGTCTTATCGACCTACAGGTAGTTGCATCTATTGAACCAATTAGATACTAGACGACAAAACCAATTGCAATCTTTTTCCAATCTTCATCAAACTCATTCGAAACAAATGAATGGATGGAAATAAGCCAACGACGAAAACAATGTAATACCAATTTAACTATCAGGAAAAAGTTGATTATATTTAATATTTATTTATTTTTTTTTTGAATTCTTCCATTATTTAAAAAAGTAAATTTTTGCACGATAAAATTTAATGCAAACATTTTGCACACAAAAAATAAAAAAACGTCTATTTTTTTTAATAAAACAATTAATAAACAAATGACAATGCAAAAAAAAAAGGATTGACTTTTAAAATTGTGTTAACCGGAAAAATAACATTGCCGTTTACAAAGGTTAGGTTTCAGTGAGTTCATTGTTGAGTAAAAAATTTAATTTCACATTGACTCGCTTTTATATTTCAATTGCACCTTCGATGCATTTTTTAGCCCGGAAAACTCATTTTGTATTTTTTCATTTTTACTTGGCTTTAACACAACCAGATATATTTCATAATTTAATGATAAAATAAATGATTTGATAAATTCTAAATTTATAACTTTAATTCGATCCAAATATGTTTTGCTTGAAAGGCAGAATAATATCCTTAGAAAATACGATATGTCTTTTCACATTTCAGACATGTCCAACGTGATTAAATATTACGGTCAAATGAATAAGAAAACGACTGTCATTCAAATGTCAGGTCGCAAAGTCAAAGTTCAAAGTCAAAAGTACGTCTTTAAATATCGAATTAAGTATTACTATCAGAGATCTTTATGTCTGGACGTTTTTTTGAATTCCCGATGGCATTTAAGGATTTCTTTATTTTGTCTCGCTAAATTCTTGTTATATCTTTCTGCGTCTTGGTTATGTATCTTTCAGATATATACGTCTTCATTTACTTTGCGATAACTCATATAAACTATATTTCAAAACTAACCTAAAAGCAGCAAAAAAAAGCGTCTGAAAAATGTGTATCGGACATTACGAAAGAAAAAAGAACAAACGAACTTTTCGCAAAGAAATTTGGTTTTCGTCGACAAAGAATAAGCGGAAAAATTTGCTAAAATTGTTAAGTTAGCAATTTGGAAATAACAAAAATGTGCAAATACACACAAGCCAAACGATAGCGTGCTTGAAGGTTTTTAAACTATAGTATAATGCTGACATAAATGCAACAGCAGGGGCGTATTGTTTTCCTAGTGCTTACATAAGTTAGCTTAAAGCTTCGTATTAGACTTTCTTGCAAAGTGATAATCAAAAACACGCTTTAGATAATTAATGTGCACGAAAAAAAAAATTATATATCCGCATAACTTGCCTTTTTTTAATATACATTAAAAGCCGACTGTAAATAAAAAAAATATTGTAAAAAAGGCAGAAGAAAAAAAAATACAGCGTCTGTTGAATAAGGCATATGTATAGTTTACAATACTTTACAAACATAAGGCAGAGGAGAGTCGTATGCTTATTTCAAAGCGTGATATGAAGATTACAATGAAAATGGGAGCAAAAATGTTGCTTATAAGCTGTTCACTTTTGTCGGTGCAAATTTTTCGAGGTTATGTTAATTTTTTATATGAATGAAATTTGGTTTTGTAACGAAAGTATGAAGATTTCGTAATTTTATATATTAGGTTTTGTGCTAGGAAAAAAGGTCGCAGTTAATGCAATGGAACAAATATGTTGTTTAAATTCATAGATTATGTACTAGAATATCATGTTGTATTTATGATTACATCCTAACATTTTTAATCCTGCAGCACTTTTCAACGTGCATGAAAAGTTTGTTTTTGTTTATCTCTCTGCATGGAATAGAAAGTTAATGATATTTTAAATAATAAAGGTCTGATAAAACTGTTGGTTTACTACTGAAAAATTATTTATGGTTTATATTGAAATGATGGCTATTGCTTTTCATAAAATATTCATTAAATATTAAAGTTTACGCAAAGTTTATTTCTTTTTAATATTACAGATTTACTTGGAATTGTTACTAAGTTTGCAACTATTTCAAAACGATGGATTAAGTAGTATATAAAGTTATATTGTTCAATAACGCTATTCAAATTTCTAAATTGACTAAGTTGATAATCTAAAAACAAAATCAATCATTAAAATATTTTAATAAGTTACATTAAATTACACTTTATTTTTACACAATATTCTCACAATTACTGTAAAACTGCAAATACTAAAATGTCCGCATTTTTTTTACTGCCAATAAAAAATATCGTCGATGGAAAATAAAAAAAAGAAAAAAAGAATGCGCGAAAAAGCGTGTATTTCAAAAGTTTGAAAATCTCGATTTGTGAAATTAAATTAACGTACATTTTTGTGGAAGTTTAAGTATTATTTGCTTTTTTTACTTTGATATGTCTTCATTTTGAAATACTGTTAGACTTTATGAGATAAAGGCTTTTAAAGGGCTGAGAATTTTTCAATTTTTTTTTTCGTCGTCGTGTACAAATATTCGGCGCAGTACAGCGATCGATACTGCTGAAAATGAATAAAAAGTCGCACGTCTTTGCAGTAATCACAAGCGCGAATCATTATTCACCGAGTGATAAATAAAACTGCATTTTCTGATTTATCAATTTCTAAATATTTACTGAGTTTTTTAAGGATTGCCTCTAAATTTGCTTCTATCATTTTGGATAGATGATGCGGATAAATTATTCGTAAATATTTTTTTAAGGAAGATAGATGGTATTATACTGGTGATTTGACATTTTGATTACACGGTCATATCTAATAAATAATATCCATCGTAAGATAAATTGAAAGAATATGTTAAACAATAAATCTGTTATACTTTTAATCGCAAAACGTCATTTACTCACTTAATATAATAATAATAATAATAATATACTTAACGCAAACAAATAAATTTATATATAAAAATGATAAAATTCATTTTATATTGTAATTCAAGACTTTGGACAATTTTCTTTTTGAAAATGGACATGTCATTTAAAATTTATAAATATAAAATGTTAGATTTGAAATGTACAGTCAAAACAGTTAAAAAAGGAGGAATAGAAAACGTTGAAATTTTGTCATAGCTAGGAATTTCTATTCACGTAGTTTGTATGACTGTTTAATAGCCGTACGTGTTGGATGCGAGAACGAAGATGCAAGTGATGCAACACTAGATATAGGCCGTACACATGGATGAATGGCTATCGAGGAAACATTCATATTTCAAATGAAACGAAATAATTTTGTTTCTCTGTTTAATCATTTCTAAAACGGTTGTAGTTTTAAATTGTTTTAAATTGTTAGCTTGTTTTTGTTCACAATTTAGTAAGAAAGTCAATGAATATATTCAAAATTGTTTCGGTCAAAATTTACATTTGATTCTTGCTTCCAACTGCACTTATTAACATCTGTAAACTGTCACAAACTTGTCCATTCAATGCAACATATATAATGCAAAAGCATAATCCTGAACCAGAAAACGATGCTTTTTCTTCAATAAAAATTCGTAAGATTAAGATTGATTGATATTCGCATTACTTGTCGATATTTATTGACTTTATTCTAGATTTAGTCCAGAAGTGCATTCAATATAGTCGAAAGATTCTATATTCAGTCTGATGTACTCGGCATTTTTAATGCACATAAATATAGCTTCTAATTTTTTTTGACGGATACTATTTTAGCTGGATACTTTTTTAAGAACTACACTGAGCCAAAAAATAAATAAAAAATATTGTAAAAATATCATTAAATTTACCGTGTTGCTTAGTAAACATCAGTAATAATGAGTAAACATTAAAAATTACGTCTCTTCCGGTTTATTTTAAGGAACTTTTAGATGTAAAATCAGTTCCAAAACAAAACAAATTTTACCTTACCAGTAGGGTATAATTTATCCTCACAATATAATAAGAATCACTGATAAAAACAACAAATTTAATGTACCAGTAAGGTAAAATTTATTTATAACATATATTTATTTTTAATTTAAACTTAAAAAAACTCTTTCTCTGGGAATCGATCCCGTGTCTCCAAAGTGTTAGGCCGCTGTTTTATCCACTGTACTACTTTATTGTATATGAAAAAAGTCTTATCGGGAAACTCACTCATCCAAATAATCAAACATAAATAGATAGCAATTATTGTACGAAACATTTACCGTGCTTTACTTAAAAATGATGTAGACTATAAATGTAAATAGTCAAGTAAATCACTACAAAATATCAATTAAACAACATATTCATTTCTTTTTCGACAATATTACTTATGTTTACTATGACAAGCACGGTAATTTTTATTGGTTTTTGCTCTCAGTATACCTAGCACAATTCGGTGAATTTACAATTTTATTATTTCAACAAATGAAGATCCTGATGAGCGTTTGTATAGTTGGTACTGAGTAGCGCTCAGTTAGAACCAAAAAAACACATTTCACTGTCGAAAAGAAAGTGTACAGAATTTTATTATAATTATGTATAAAATACAAATGTTGAATAAAATGTAATGCAGCGTATCGTGTCAAAATGTAAAATGAATTTCATATACAATTTTTCGAGGCTGAAGAAAAATGGATTATAAATTCATTTAAAATGTGTCAAATGTATTTTTTCCGCAGTTACGAAGAAAATCATTCGGACAGAAAATATTTCATGTTTATAGGGATTTTTTGTTGTTGCTTAATTATTAAACGTAATGTTTAATGATAATGCTGTTTAATACTGTGTAAATTTTTGCATTATCAATATCCTACCATATGCTTCGACCTTATTCGTGTGTTATTATGAAAATTGAATGTATATGTAAAACGTGGTGGAAATTTATGAAAAGAACATTTTCAAGTTATTTTATTGATTTTAGTGTAGGAATTGTACGAAAGGCGAAAAAAAAACTAACAAAAATTTTCGATACTGACTAAGTGCTGCTTTCAATAGTATTTTTTGTTTTGGAAAAGAAAGAGGGAAAAAGTGTAGTAGTTTTTCATTGTCCATATTTACACGAGAAAAAGACAAAATATATAGATATGACATTTTTCATGCTTCGATTTGCGTCAGAATTCATGGTTGACGCCATCTACAATTTATTTGTTGAAGATTCTTACTGACATACGGTTGTTGGAAAATTTAGTGTAATCGTACTATCTTTTCACATATTTTTATATTTTCTCGTAATTTCATACAGTCGCTAAGCTTCATCTAAATCATTACAGATTTTCAATGCGACTGCAATTTTGAAAATGCCATATACAAGAAGAAAACATTGGCTATAATTCAATGGTTTTTTCGTATAGATTTTTTTTATTATTTATAGTTACAAGATTATTTACCTTATTTATTTACTACATAATTACATTTAAAATCAATTTTACATTCTATTTTTACATAAAGTAACAAATAAAAAATTCTCAATTTCTTTCAATATTTTTTTTCTTTCAATATTTATACTCTTCTCCAATATCAAATAATTCGCAAACTTACTTTAACGAAACAATATTTTTACAATGTTTTCACTGAAATTAAAGAAATCCATTAAATAAATAAAAATTTGTCTTCTATAAATAACTATTTAATTGTTTGTATAACAACGAGATTCCGTTTCATGACTGACGTAAAAACTCTTGTGACATATTTGATTTAAAAAAAATTAAATACAAAATTATTAAAATAAAACTATACAAAATAACTTAAACGTCACAACTTGTCAATATATAAAAATGTAGTATGGAATATTACCATTATTGGAACGAAATAAAATGTGATTGCAATATTTTACTGTATACTTATTTACGTAGACAGTATAAGCATACTTTTCATAGAAATGATACAAAAACGTAGATGTAAAGGTACTTTTAAAGCATGCTTCATTTATGAACATGTAAGAATAGATAAAATAAAAAGTCAATTAGGTTTATTTTTCAATGAATTGCACATAAAAACAGTAATACGTGCACATATAAAATATTGCTCGGGATATTACTACTTTTGTTCGCGAACAGCTAAAAGATTGAAAGGCTTTTGAAAGATACGAAAAAACGAAGTCTGCCGATAATATTATATATCATTACATTTATACTTCCAGATGACTTCGTGAAATAATTATGTCTAATTCATACTTTGAAAGACATTTATTCTTACAAATCATTAAATGGATTAAAAATGCTTTAATTAATAAGACATTTATCAAAAGTCCGTGCAAAAATAAAATTGTATGAAAGTCGCTGGAAAATTTATTGAATTATCCAGTATAGTGACGAACAAGATATATAATATTCATGCGAAATGTCTAAGCTATTCAGGATTGATGCATCAATAAGTAACTAATCTAAACTAATTAATTCAACGATATTTCATGCATTTTGATTCTCTTTTAAATTATTCATTATTTTGTGTTTCGTGTAATCAATTGTGTTTTTATTGTAACAAAATAATTGATGTATGCAATTTTAACTTAAATAGAGGTATGGATAATAAAGAATTTGAATGCGATTTTGAGAATAAGAATAAGAATATTGATTCGAAATCCTTGGGTACATAACTATGCACATACGGTACAATATTTTATTAAGTTTTGTCACAGGTGCTACAGGTGGTACTATGTTCGGATGATCTGTGAGATTTGAACAAAGATGACATGATATTCTGACATATGTGGCCAATTTTTAGAGACACAATTTATATATATATTTTTAAAGAAAGAACATAAAAATGGTACTTTGTAAAATATTTATTAGTCGCTTGCAGACTATATTTTATTACAGATTCGAAAATTTAAAATGAAATATAAAAGTTTCACATAGTTAAGTAAAAAAAAAGATTTTTGAAATATACCAATAAATTATTATTTTTGTTAAAGAAATTATCGAAGTAAGGTGGAATTAATAAAAGAAGGAAAAGTCATTAAAGCAAGCATTTTTTTATGTGAAATAACTTTAAAAGCGATAGAATGTGCTTCTGCTAAACAGATAAGCTTTTAAAATTATTTCACAGGTAATTAGAAGAAATGCTAAGTTAAGTAAATGTTTTAATTTATGTGAGTGAAAAAGAAATAAAATAATGCAATTTGCAATGAAAGTTTTCTTGTTATTAAACATTTTTATTCACAAAGCTAACTTTTTGTCTTCCAGACTTGTATATGAAAATAATCATAATAATATAATTAGGTGAAGTTGAATTTATCGTAAATTCAATTTTTGCAGCATTCGAATTTAATACAACGTAATTTAAATTTAAAATGTAACTGTTTTTTTTTATTATTTATTACCTTATCTGTTATAAGAAACTTATACATTCTTAAGAAATTCTGATTAACTGGATTAGAGTTAATTTTTTTTAATTGAAATTAAAAAAAGACAAACAAATACACTTAAGGCTTTTGAATCTATACTTCTTATATATGTTCTTGAATTTATTTTTAATTTTCTGACACTCTGTCTTGGTTCAAACTTTATGTTTTTACTTCATCTTTCGTTTTAAAACCACTTGTTGTTATTTTTAATAATGTCTTTTAGTCCGCGTTTACAAAGAAACTATAGAAATCGTTAAAGAACATGAGAAAACCGAAACTTTTCATTCTTAATTTCTTTTTACATTAATTTATTATTCAATGTCACATTCACTTTATACAAGTAATACCTTTATTTTATCATTTCTTTAAAAATATCAAAATAAAAAATAATAATTTTTTATTCCGTGCATCAAAAATCAAGTTTCAAATTGGTCAATTGTTTTTTTAATTAAAAAAATTAACATTATTTCCTGTTGAATATTAAAATTTTCGTTAATAATAAAAATTCTCACAGGAACAATACAGCCAAGGCAATTTAAAATTATTGTTTAAACAATCTATTTCATGAATAATTAAAGTGAAATCGATGTAATTACGAGCTGTTTTGTAACGAGCTTACATCTGTTACGCAATTAGTGTTATACACATCATTAATCGTATTATTTCGTTCTTCTTCTTTAGTATTTAATGCTATGAAACCTTCCAGAAACAGATATTTTAAGCTGATCTTAATTTTCCTAAAAGATCAAAACTTTTATCCTAACATTTACAAGCAACACAATAAAAAAAGAACTTTCATTAACTTTTATGGAATGTTGTATTTATTTATAATAGTTAACATTCTTGCCATTTATTCACGTTTTTTATCAAAAACTAAACTAGATTTTTTCAGAAACAATTTTTTAAATATAACAAAACAAAATTTTTATAAAATTTAAATGAGAATAATGCACGCTTATAAATAACATTTTAACGTTACACGAGTCCGTTTTTAATAAAAAATGTTCTAAAAACAAAAAAAGGATTTATAGTAAAAAGAATCATTTTATTGTAAAATGATTTTATGACTAATTTCTAAGCGTGTAATATAATAATTATTGGTGTAAAATTATGAGTACATAGACAATCAAGTAAATAATTAGAAGAAAGTAAAAGAAGTTGTTGCGATAAAACAAAAATTGATATTATCTGGAATCGATAAATAATGAAACTTGAATTGAATATACGTCTATTGGTACTTGAAGTATCATTTTGTTATAGTGAAGATATAAAGTTAAGTACAGCGAGCGCGTACAAGAAGAGTGCATTATTGTGCTCATCAACTTAAGTGACTTTACATCTATCAACTAATTAGGTCTTTTTAATTGTCAGATTTGTGTTTCTGATATCAAATATCAGATCAAATACTTTTTCCTGAAATGTAATAACGAAATCAATCAAATCATAATACTTACAAATATAAGATAACAAGTTTGTGTTTCACGTTGTTTCAAAAGGTTTATTTTGATTGAAAACACTTGCAAGTATCATTACTAATATATAAAATTGCAAATGTCTTTATTTGTTTGTTTTAAGAACTTTTGAGAAAATATAGCTTTAGTCCGCCGCAGTGTCATAAGTTTTATAGTTGTATGATAAATACATTTGATTTTTAGAAAACAAATTTTGTGTCGCAGTTTTCTTCCTCCGCAGATGTCATAGGGATGTCATAAGTATGTCATACATATGTCATGGATATGTCACAGTTATGTGACAGTTATGTCATAGTTATGTCAAAGATATGTCATAGATATGCCATAGGTATGTCATAGTTATGTCACAGTTATGTCATAGTTATGTCATAGTTATGTCATAGTTATGTCATAGTTATGTTATAGTTATGTCATAGAGATGTCATAAGGATTTTATATTATATTATATTATAAGTATATATCTACTTTATATACTGCATTTCCTTTTCTGTTTGAAAAGAAATATTATTTATGCGATTAATTACAATTTCAACGTCGGGAGATAAAGGTATACATTTTGTTTTATTTTATATTAGTTTATTAAAAGGAGCCTCAAGATGGCCAAACATGAATAAACGTGAGCTGGAATATCGTCTTGTGTTATCTTTACTTACAGATTATTAAAGTAGGTACCTCTTTTACGAAATTTATGCTTTGCAATTGCGCAAACCCCGAACCTTTTCATTTATGTTTGCATTTTGAATACCACGAATAGAAATGAACGCTGGTACAGTTATGTTTGAGACTCAATGATTATAATGATGACATAGTACTGTTGCAATGAAAATATGCGGATTTCATTTAAACGGAGTGGAATGGTTTGGCTTTTTGTGTGCAAAAGCTAGTCGTCTGACGAAGACAGAGAAATAATTCTGCGGTGTTGTATTTCGCGTCATTTCTTTGCCGTTTAAGGACCTTACAATTATTCTTCCATTTCGTACAATGCATTGCGTTTCTAAGATAACAAGGGAAAGTCTGATTTACTCGCAAAATCACGTTCAAGGCCTTGATTTAAATGAGCATCTCTGAGCTAACTTATTCTTGAAAATGAAGAAAATCTCGTTGTTATTTGTGTTCATTTAGTTAATCATCATATTTATGACATTTAGTTAATCATATTAACAACATGAAAATTGTTCGAAAGTCATAAAATAAGGATGCTTATACTCATTAAATAACATATTTGAATCAACTGGCTCAATAATTAAACATAAATTATTGCGACTGAAATGAATAGATAAAATTATGCGCAAATAAGTTTGTTTTCAATGGCTAAAAATAGCAATTAAAAAGTAAATTAATTTGCTGTAAAATTATTTATTCATTGTGAGAAAACGTAATGCTCAAAAAATGATGAAAAATAATTAAACTGCAGTGATAACTGAAATTTCACTGAAATAACATTTTATTCACGCTATACTCTGTAAAATGATGTTTTTAACTAAAATACAAACTATTTAGAAACAAACAACAAAAATTCCTTTTAACTATCGTCTGAATAGATATTTTGCTTTTATGGAAAAGAAATATCATTTTAAATTAGTTCCTTTTTGTTTCAAGAGTGCATTGCTTTTGTTTGAAGAAAATGATTTTCAGTGTATTCTTTTAAACAATACAACAAATCTTTTTCGTCGCAAAAGATTATAGACTGTACTGTTTATTGTGATGGATTTATTGGAAATCAATTTTTGTTTCGTTCAGTATCGTGTTTTATAACTGTTAGTGTTTATTTTGTATTATTTATCATTACATCAAATTACGAATTCATTGATTTTTATATTTAGAGTAGTTGAAATGAAAAAAACATGGGATTACTTTTGCGTAAATGTTGAACATTTTGTGATGATGCGTGCAAAAATGGTCAATTTCGAGAGTCGTGATTTACGGATTAATTCAAAAAATAATGTGAAATGCACTGGATGTCAGAGTTTCATGCAAAAACAAAAAATCGAATGCCATTTTTGGAAGAACTCAGTGAAACGAAAAATATATTGCGAATATACTATTAATATAGTCTGAATATATTTCCAAGAAAATATATTCTTATTATATTCTTAATATATTCTTCATATATTCTTAACCCTAGTAAAAATTGCAATTGGGTTTTGATGTGGCCATGATCAGGAAACCACAGTACCTAATCTGGTCATAATTAGATTTTTAAATTAGGATATTATATGTGTGTAACGCTAGGAATTGATATGGTCCTGATCAA
>JABFPJ010005924.1:0-11562 GCA_022817425.1 Gryon sp. ZL-2020
ATAGCATTGGTATAGCATTGGTATAGCATTGGCAAGGCATTGGTATGGCATTGATATGGCATTGGTATGGGATTGGTATGGCATTGGCATGGCATTGGCATGGCACTGGCATAGCATTGGCATGGCATTGGTATGGCATTGGCATGGCATTGGTATGGCATTGGCATGGCATTGGTATGGCATTGACATGGCATTGGTATGGCATTGGTATAGCATTGGTATGGCATTGGTATGGCATTGGCATGGCATTGGTATGGCACTGGCATGGCATTGGCATGGCATTGGTATGGCATTGGCATGGCATTGGTATGGCATTGGTATAGCATTGGTATGGCATTGGTATGGCATTGGCATGGCATTGGTATGGCATTGGCATGGCATTGGTATGGCATTGGCATGGCATTGGCATGTTTTTTTATGCTTGTACATTTCATAGCATCTCCATGAAATGTACGAAGAGACCCGAAAATGCACTATCATTTTCAATTGACCATAACATTGCCATTTTTCCATTGTCCATTTTACGTGAAAAATGGCAATGTTATGGCCAATTGAAAATTATAGTGCATTTTCAAGTCTCTTCGTGCATTTTATAGAGATGCTACGAAATGTACAAACATAAAAAACATGCAAACGCTATCATGCACGAAATGTACAAACATAAAACAAATGCCAATGCCAATGCAAATGACAATGCCAATGCCATGCCAATGCCATAAATAATATTAATCGCATATGGGATCCGTATGCGATTAATATTATTTATGGGATGCTTGTGGGGTGTTTATAGGATACTTATGGGATGCGTATGCAATATTTATGGGATTTTTATAAGATGTATATGGGATGCTTATAGGATACTTTTGGGATGCCTATGAAATGTTTATGGGAAGCTAATGGAAATGTTGGAGATATTTCAATTTCTCGCCCTTCCACTTGTTTCCTCTTTTTTTTTATTGTGCGTGCGCAATCTACAAAAATGATCTTTTGTTTTTAATTTTGTTTTGTTTCTCTTTCGACCGTTGGTCTGTACGCACATTCATTTTATCGGTGTAATTGATGAATAAATAACCTTTGGCTTGATCTTGCTCATCTGCGCTAATTATTTTTCGAACCTGCCCAACTGGTTATGGGCCCAGAACACACAAAGTTCAAAGCTAACAAGATTAACCTCGCACGTCAGACTCTCTAACGGATATATCAGATCGTACCCGCAACTGGATCCAATTTCGTGCACGCGTCAACGCGAGAACAAGAACAATTTTTTCGGTGTGAGACTCACGTTTGCGGTATTTGGTGCGCGTTTCTCGTCACTCAGGTTTTCGCGAAGTGGTGCATGCATCTAATCTCGCGTGCTCGAACACGCTGAGATCAATGAACCAAATTTGTGGTTAGATTGTCACAGTCGCTCAAGCACTTCCTCGAAATGAATTCGACGCGGCTGGAGATGCTCACGAAAGATAACTTCGACACTTGGAAGATCCACGCGCAGTCCCTACTAATCACCAAAGACTTATGGGAGTATACATCCGGGAGACTCGCATGCCCTAATTTTCCAGCTGAACCAAGTGCGGCGCAACTGAGAGCTCACAAGAACTGGGTCACACGCGATCTGAAGGCAAGGTCAGAAATTTTACTTTCGATGAGCTCATCCGAACTACGTCACTCCCGAGGCTGTGAAACATCCAAAGAATTGTGGGATAAGATTGAAAGTGTCTATGCTCCGAAAGCTCCCGCCAGTATGGTTTCCTGCCTCAAACAGCTAATGCACCGAAAAATGGCGGAGGGTGCAGATGTCCGCGAACACATCGCTCAATATTTTGAGATCGTCGACAAGCTGGCCGCCATGGACGTCGAAATAAACGGGAAACTCCTCACGCTGATGCTGCTGCAGAGCCTGCCTATAAGCTACGACATGTTTCGACGTGCCATCGAGTCAAGGGACACACGTCCCGACCTTGAAGCCACCAAGATGAAGATCATCGAGGCATCCGACTCCATGTTTGATAATGCCGGTGACAACGACAATGACAACGGTGCATTATACGTCCGTCAAGGGAGCCAAAAATTTAACCTTGACAAATCCAAGGCGACAACCAACAAAGGTAAAGGCCAGAAAACAAAGCTATTCTGCGCCTATTATAAAAAGAAAGGTCACAAGATCACGGAATGTTTTGCCAAAAATAAGAGCGACAAATACAAATCCGAAAAGGAGAAGACCAACGTAGTGGACACCTTCCTCGTCGATGTCACTACTGAGCAGAACGGCTTCCTTGCGAACATTCCCAGGAATCTCAACAGATGGTGCATCGATAGTGGCTGCACATCCCACTTGTGCAATAACAAGGACATGCTGAATCAATCGACGACTGTTTCCACCGGAGTAAACCTCGCCAACGGGACCACTACCCAGGTCTCAGCCAAGGGCACTGCGACAGTGAACTCTCTCGTGGAAGGAACCAACAAGCAAATTCACCTGGAAAATACCCTTCTCGTCCCGGACTTAAGGACAAACCTTCTGTCCGTGGCTAAAATCGCAGATAAGGATCACATCGTGACTTTCTCGAGAAACAAGGCCGTCGTCAAGGACTTAAAGGGGGCTGTAAAGATGATCGCCGACAGAGATGGAGATTTGTTCTACTTGCGAGAACATCACCAGTCCGCATCCCTCGCCGTTACCAATGGTAAGACATTGTCCCTAGACACCTGGCATAACAGATTCGGACACATCGATAAGAAAAACCTCAAGATTATGAGCAAAAGTCAGTCCATCATCGGGATTAACATCGATCCAAAAAGTTCCGAGTCTCCGTGCAAGATCTGCGTCGTCAGGAAGCTGACATCCACAACATTTCAGGATCGCAAAGAAAAAGCCGCCGGAGTCCTAGACCTGGTTCACTAGGATGTCTGCGGACCTATGAGAACTCAATCCTTCGGAGGCTGCCGTTATTTCGTCACCTTCATTGACGACCACAGCGGATGATGCGAAATCGCGTTTCTCCGAAAGAAAAGCGAAGTTCCAGCGAAATTCGAAGTTCCGTAAGATGGCCGAAGCTCAAACCGGTCGTAAAATTAAGGCTCTCAAAGCAGACGACGGTACCGAGTATACCAACTCTACCATGAGTCAGATCCTCAAGGACAACGGCATTCAGGGACGTTTCACCGTTCCTTACACGCCTCAACAAAATGGGGTTGCCGAACGCCGCAACAGAAACCTGGTCGAGACTGCCCGTTGCATGCTGATCCAGTCCGGATTGCCTTCATCGTTTTGATGAAGGCAATCCGGACCAGGAACCAGGAACGGACGTCTCTCACTCCTGGAAAACTCCATAGAGGATCCCACCAGGTTCGTCGATTATCCTCACGATAGCACCGCCGAACTCTCTAAATCCGATAAATTGCACTCGGACAGTGATGTTGAATACCAGGATAAAATCGCAGAAACCAAAGGAGATGACAGCGAACCTCTCGAGATGAAACGCGGACCCAGACGCCCAAAAACAATCCACACCGGAAAGACAGGTCGCCCTACGGTGCAGTACCAAACCAGGTACTGCACCGTAGGGCAGGACGGGAAAAAAGCTGAAAGGTTTCGTCGACGCCGATTGGGGCAACTGCTCGATAGATCGACGCGCGTACACCGGTTTCAATTTCATCCTCGCAGGCAGCACCATCTCCTGAAAAAGTCGCAAGCAACGGACCGTTGCTCTATCTTCCACCGAAGCGGAGTATATGGCCCTTGGTGCGGCAGTCAAGGAGTCCATCTACCTGAGCAAGTTCCTGTGCGAGCTTGGACTACAAGTTCTGAGCAGGGTTACCCTAATCAACGACAACCAGGGAGCGGCTCAACTAGCAAAAAATCCGGTCTTTCACAACCGCACCAAACATATCGACATCAGGTATCATTTTCTGCGTCAATCATTGAAGGAAAACACAATCACTCTAAATCATATCAGGACGGAGGAAATGGTAGCCGACATCATGACAAAAGCTCTACCAAGACCGAAGCACACTTTCTGCATGAGCGGTATGGGACTTCACTCAACTCGTGAAAAGACATCAAATTGAGGGGGACTGTTGGAGATATTTTAATTTTTCATCCTTCCACTCGCTTCCTTTTTTTCTTTATTGTGCGTGCGCAATCTACAAAAATGATCTTTTGTTTTTAATTTTGTTTTGTTTTTCTTTCGACCGTTGGTCTGTATTCACATTCATTTTATCGGTGTAATTGATAAATAAATAGTCTTTGGCTTGATCTTGCTCATCTGCGCTAATTATTTTTCGAACCTGCCCAACAGGAAAGATGATGAAATTTAATGAGCTTATAAAGAATTTATAGACAGTAGACTGCGCCAAAAAAAAAGAATTTTTTTACGCTCTTCCTTCAGTATATGTTTCTATGACCCAAAAATAGAAGATTCCCAAAATTTCAGCCAATTTCATTGAACTTAAGAGGTCCATCAAGGTGGAAATATGATTTTTTATGATGAATTCAAATAATGAATTTGATGAATCTAAATAATAATTTTCTGCAGTTTGTCTTTGTTTGAGAACGCGCTTCAGATTCTCAGGGTTGAGAACCACGGGCTGAAATAAAATAAAATTTTGAGATTTCATACATCACGAAATGAAAAGCGCTTTATTCGTTTCCAAAACTTTGATTATTTCGTCCCCAAAACAATGCATTTATCATCGTATACTTAGATCCATTAACTACCACATACGCGCTTGATAACACGCACACGCCCTACCTCACGCACTCGCTTGATCGGTGGGTACGAGCCTGCCGAAAACTCGCAATCACTAGCAGATGCTTGCAGGTAGCCGAGCGATCGAGTCGCGCTCGTGAGTACATTTACCTTATCCCTAGTCGCCTTTCCCGAACATCCCCTCGCCCGTTCAGACGAATCGAGCTTCTCGTTCGTCTACGCGGCACTGTTCCCTTTGCCCAAATCGCGTTGACAAAGTTTCTCGATCAGGAAATATTCACTCAATTACTTTTCTTGTATTTTTTTTTGCCATTACATCGTTTTCATGATGTTCATAATCCTTTTCATTCTATTCGCCGCTAGACTTTTGGTTTCATTATCCTGCATTTTTCTTTGAACACTCCGCTTTGATAGATAAGGTTTGTTTCATATTTAATTAATATTTTCAATATAAAACAATTATGTTAAATTATTTCTCAATTCAACTTTATTGTATGGATGACTCATCCCATGAAAATAAATTATCATTAAATTAATTTGGAAAAGACGCTTTTCCTAACACTCAATTTTAAAATATCTAACATAAATTTAATGAAATTAGGCAACGCACCTGTCAAATTTAAAACTAATGTCAATAAAAATATAATGCTTACTACTCTAAATTCACTGCAAACATAAATAAACAAAATTCTAATTCTAATTATACGAATCAATATTATAACTTTAATAATTTAATTTTAAAATAAAATGAAATGTATAAAAGATACTAAAGACGGATTGTACAACTCCGCCTTTAGTGCAAATGAAGGAAAATGATAGGTCATAAAATGCCGCTCGAGACACCGAGCTATCGGCAAGGACAAGGGGAAGGAAATACTCCTTGTAGTCTTTGAAGTCTGAGTGACACTGACCTCTTGCGGAACTGCAAGCACGTCCGTCCGTCTAGTTGCGCGAATAGAATGCGCGAAGGATATGTCAAGTATGATAAGAGGGAAAGCGCCATCGATGAACGATACCTCTCTTCTTTTTCCCCTTTTTTTATCATAAGCGCAACAAAATAAAAAAAGAAAATTTTTACGTGGATAACAATTTATTTAAGATAGAATTTACAAAAAAAATAATAATGAAAATTGCAGTGGTCCAATAGCCAACAAAATTCCGCCCACCTTAAACAATAAAATTATACGAATTTCATTGTTTAATTCAAATTTCAATAAGTATTATAAAAAAAAATAAAAAATAAATACCTTAATAAGGGCCTTTAGCCAATCTTAATTTTGCAAAATTTAAATTAAGATTTGGATATCACCTAAGTGTCAATCGTCCCACCGGAGGTTTCTTTTTCCAAATTCTATACCTTATTTTATCGCGTTTTGGGATCTATATCTCATATCCAAAAGCCCGAACCACAGTCTCGAATAATCAAATTCTCTGGCAAGTGGATCCCAGATTATTTCACCCAACCAATCTTGATTATTTGCTCGCATTTGCTTTAAATTTCTTCGTTTGTTTGCATATCCTTTTGAATGAACAATTGAAGATTTTTCTTTTGAACAAAAAGCGGAAGAAGATGGTTGTATCAAGGACGTCGAAATAGCAGCCGTTGATGTGGTATTTGAATATAGTGGCGTCAAAGAAGAAGTCGCCACAGTTTCCACATCCATTGACACACTTTGTACTTCTTCATTAGTAGCTGCGATTTCCGGTGTCACAGTCATTGTTGCGGAATTCTCTGTATTTTCGGGAACAGAAGAAAGTCCCAATAAATCGTCAATATCTCTCAACACCAAATCTGTCGAATCGAAGACTGAGTTTTCAACTATTTGTGGCATTGGAGTTTGTAATGCCAATTGCGCAATTAATGTATTTAACGCGTCATTTTCCGAATTCGCGTCACTTGACATTTTGCAATTTAATGTTAATTTCTTTTGATTAGACATACTGATCACTGTTGAAATTATACTAAACGCGTTTTCTAATCAGACAGACATTTATAGATGTCAAATGTAAACAAAATCAATTAAAGGTCGAGAACTAAATTCTATAATATTGACAATCATACGATTTATGGATGAATTCAAATTTATCAAACAAAGGAGAACTTGATTTAAATAGACATACTGAAAATAAATATCATTTTCACTGCTGACGCGCAGGTTAATATAAAATAAAATGTCAATTTAATTTTAATTTTTTACTTTTCTAAAACAAAATAAAATAAATAAAAATGCAAACGAACTTAAATTTAAATATTTTATACCAGAAAATATAATTTTTACTGCTGACGCGCAGTTTCACATAAAATAATGTCAATTTAAATTTTATCATTTAATTTTCTAAAATAACTAAATTAAATAATATAAAGATGACGCATCATAAAAAATAAAAATTTTCATACAATTTTAACAACAAATCAAAGTCAAAATTTCAAAAAGAAATACTATTCTCTTAACTTCTCAAAATAAAAAGAAGGTAATCATAAAGACAATATAATTCATCACATTATCACATCATTAATGATCAATTTTCACAAATATCAATTTTCAAAAAGACATAATAATTAAAATTATCACGAAATAATAATAATTATCAATCAAATTTTAAGATAACGCATCTAGAAGATCTTTAAACGGTTAATATATGACAAAGTTGAGTCAAGGGACGTTTCAAAATTGTTTTTGATGTTTTGAGCATAACTATTCTTGAAACATTGTCAATTGCCGGAAGTAATTTCAAAACCTTTGCAATTGTCCAACGACAAGGAGGATTTAACGGATCTTTTATCAATACAATATCGTTTTACTTTATTTGATTCAATTCTTCCTTCCATTTTTGACGGGACTGTAATGAATTTAAATATTCACTGGACCATTTTTTCCAGAATTTCTCGCCTACGTTTTGAACCTTTTGCCAACGCGATAATCTGTCTTCATTTATATCAGAAATATCTGATTCTGGAAGAGCCGATAAAGAAGTTTCCATCAAAAAATGTCACGGCGTTAATACCTCGAGACTCTCGGGGTCGTCATATAACTTTGAAATTGGGCGCGAATTTAAGCATGATTCGATTCTACACAAAATAGTTAAAAACTCTTCCCACGTAGGGGTAAAATTTCCTATCATTCTCTTGAGATGGTATTTCATACAACGGACACCTGTTTCCCATAATCCGCCTTGATGAGTAGAAGCGGGGGGAATAAAGTGCCATTCAATTCCGTCAACATCTAATGAATTCAAAAATTCTTCGTTTTTAAGTGCGTTAAGATACGCGTTAAGTTTTCAATCTCCTTTACGTCATAAAAAATAAAAAAAATAGTTCTTATTTGATGACCACGAAATTCCCAAAATTTTCGTATCCATCAATTCTGATTTTTGGATTTCCTTAACTGAATTATCACTGAATGAAGAAACGTTTGATTTCCATTTATCTTACGAAATATTTGCAAGTTTCAATAGATCAATTATTTGTTTACGAATTTCAATGGCTTCATTTTCTGTATCTCCACCGAACAAAATATCATCTACATAAGTATAATCGAGAATAGGCTCTATAGCCAAAGGAAATTTATCACCATGTCGATATACTAATTCTCTCAAAGTTCGAATGGCCAATTATAGGGCCGAAACTAGTCCGTATGAAACGGTATTTAACTCAAAATAAATCAACTCATCTGTTAAATCATCCCTCCAAACAATATTTTGAAGTATTCTATCTCTCGGATCCACCAAAATCTGCCGAAACATTTTCACTACGTCAGCCGTAAATACAAACTGATTACACCGCTAATTTATAATGATCGACGCGATCTCATTTTGCAATTTAGGTCCGGTTAATAATGTATCATTTGAAGAGACGCCAGAACTCGTCTTCGCGGCCGCATTGAAAATTACACGTAATTTCTTTTCGTTATTTACAACTTTAAATACAGGATAATGCGGAATAAAAACACGTTTAAAATCGTTAATTTGATCGATATTCAATCGCGACATATGCCCTAATTTTTCATATTCCGATAAGAATTTTTCGTATTTAGTTTTTAATTCTAAATCTAAATTCAATTCTTTATTAATTCTTTTGAGAGACGCCTCGGCAATTTTACGCGAATTTCCTAAAGTGTTTTTAATTTCTTTTAACTTAAACGGTAGTCTAACCATAAATTTTCCATTTGCAATTTGTCTAACTGTTTTTGAAAAAAAGTCCTCGCACATCAAATCTTCATTATTATCAATTAACTTTTCCGGAACATTTTCGAATTCCCAAAATTTTTATAATTTCTTATTTAAATCACAACAATGATTAACACTAACTAATGAACTGATTCTTGCATCCGACAAATTTCTGAACACAATCCAGCCAAAAATATTTGACTGGGCTGTTAAGCCTTTATCGGACGAAATAATCATTTTTCCCGTCAATATTTCTGATAAATAATCGACTCCGATCAATAAATCAATATTACGATAATTACGTGAATTATTATCAACGAATTCAAGATCTTTAAATTCCGGATATTTATTCAAAATAAAATCTTTCGGCTTATAATGTGAAATCTGTTGCATTACGGCTGCGTTTATATTTACAATAACATTATCATTCAGACGTGATTTCAAAATAAAGTCAACAGAGCATGACAAAGTCTGAATCGACTTTTCTCTTACGCCAGAAACATACATATCAATGTCATTTCGTTTCAAATTCAAAATTTGTACGACCTTTTCTGCAAGAAAAGATATTTCAGATCCTTGATCGAAAAGCACACGTATTGTCTCGATACGTCCATTTGGTGCGAGAATATCTAATATTGCCGTGGCAAAAAGTTTTGTCGAGAGATCAGCTGTGCTGACGTTTGATGACGTAACTACTTTCGGTGTCTCTGTGGGTGTTGACGAAGAGGTCATTGAACGCTCGATTTTATTGTTTTGAATGTCCATATGAAGAAGGACAGCATGTTTACCGTTACATTTCGGGCATTTAAATGTCAAGGAACAATTACGCGCCACATGATTAGGTTTTAAACAAACTCTACATAAACGTCTTTCTTTCACATCAAGTCGTTTAAATTGAAAATAAAACAAAATGCTATGGTTTTTATTCTTGCAGAATGAACACGGCGGTAATTTAACTGTAGCATTCAATGAATTAACCTTTTTCTTTTTATTTTGACTTTCATCAACTTTCTTTAATGTAGAAGGTTGATTATTTGTATTTTGTGTTTGTATAGACCAAATCTGTGTATGGATAAAATCCATGAATTGTTCATATGTTGGAAATTTCTTTCTTTTATGTAATAATTTTCCCCATTCTGCACGCAAGTTATTATCAAATTTTTTTACTAACACATGAATATAAAATTGATTTTTAACGTCAATTTCTAAATTTCTCAATGCATCACAAGTAGATTTAACCGTATTTTTACATTTTTTAAGTGAATCTAAACTTTTTGAATTAATATCTCCCAATTCATAGATTTTATCGAATAAACTAGATAATAACATGCATTCATTATCATAGTTTTCGATTAATGCTTTCCACGCTGATGTGTAATTTTCCGTTGAGCCGTTAAATTTCCGATTAAATCCCGCGGCTTTTCCCGATATACAAGATAATAAATAATGAAACTTTCAAACACTTGTCAAAGCGTTATCATTATGGACGAGTGACTCGAATGTATTTTTAAAATGAATCCATCCCGAATAATCGCCGCTAAATTTCGGTAAATTAATATATGGTAATTTATTTTGTTCTATTGTCGTAACATGCATCATGCTTTCCATAGTTGTTGGTTTAATTTCTGTTTCTTGTAATTTCAATAACGAATTAGTTAAAAATTCTTCAGCTTCTTCATAATTAGTCATTAATAAATCGAATTTGTTTTCCGTAAAATAATTTAAATTCAATTTGTCTTCGGTCGTTACATGTGCTTCTATTTTACCGTTAAAATTGCGCGCGGATTCGTATTTATGATTCAATGTTTGTAAGCGTTCATTTAATAGTGGAATAGTTAAATTACTTTGTTTTCTCCTTTTTATATTTGTTAATAATCTTTTAATTTCTTTGTCAATACTGCCAACCTGGGACACCCAGTTTAAAATTGATTCTTTTTCTGTCATTTTACAAATTATTCAATCCATAAATTCAATATCTGATTTACAATTAAATTTTTTACAAAGTTGACTTTTATCCGGCTCGAAGGACCATTAAAATTGTTTCATATTTAATTAATATGTTCAATATAAAACAATTATGTTAAATAATTTCTCAATTCAACTTTCTTGTATGGATGACTCATCCCATGAAAATAAATTATCATTAAATTATATTAATATCTAACATAAATTAAATGAAATTAGGCAACGCACCTGTCAAATTAAAAAGTAATGTTAATAAAAATATAACGCTTACTACTCTAAATTCACTGTGTTAGAGTTTTGAGGTTATGTCCTCTTCGACAGCTATTATTTTTGTGAGCGAGCGGACGTTTTTTAGTTTTACTTGCCGCTGTGTTCGGTTCTAACTGCGCGTTGGAATAAAATATTGGCGTGGCGCCCCCTGTATGCGGAGAGCGAGTGGTCCCATTAATATAACAACCACTCCAGGGGGGAGTGGTTGTTATATTAATGTTGGGCTGACGGACAGCCGTGTTGGCGCCCTCTAGGGTTGGTGAATAGATGACGTACCTTGGATAGGCGGCTTGCACAAAGGTAGTGCGTAAGAGCAGTGGTGTCCTCTCAGGTATGGCCAAAGAAATGGCAAGCTCAGGAGGGCGTACGTGAAATGCGGTGGCGCCCTCTAAGGTAAGTTTAGAGGGCAGATTCCTGGAGAGGCTGTCTGTGAAGACTCAGTGGCGCCCTC
>JABFPJ010005925.1:0-11557 GCA_022817425.1 Gryon sp. ZL-2020
AAGTTGTTCAGAATAATTTTTTCTTTTCAAATCTTTTTTTTGAGTTATTTATTTTTGAACACCCTGTATATTTTCGATACTATTTGTTCACCAAATCATAACAAAATACTTTCATATCATTTTTACTTCTACAATATAATATAACTTTGATGATGAAAACTCACAAGAACCACATACATATTTAAATGATTTATATAATAAAGAAAATGTATGAATATATTTGCATGTAAATGTATATTATATATCTCCTGATGAGCAGCTACTTTATATTTAGATATTCCACATAACTATGCTAATGATTCGTTAATTATTATTAAAAAAAACATAAAAAAAACATGCCACGTACTAATTAAAAGGAAATAAAGCTGTCATTTATGATTAACATGAACATTTTGTTTTGCAACAACTCAATCAGCAACTCGAAAGACCTAAAACCTAATAAAAATCGCGACTTGCATTGTTCCCCGAGGAAATAAAGCGAGATTTAGAGTTTCCTCTGCGAAAACTGATGCGTATTTATCGGCTTGCGAGTTTATTTTGAGGGAGGAAAAATTAAAAAAAAAAAAAAAAAAGAAAGGAAAAAAAGGGTTCGGGTTTGTTGTCGCCGGAGGGATGTTTTTGTTTCATTATAACGAATTCTACGCGATGTTGAGCCCTTGAAAAGTCGCCAACAGTCTACAATTACGCTACCCTTGTTGGCTATAAATTTCTATGCATACATATTCAAATCCCCTGACCCTTATGAAATAATCATGGAATTATTACCTCGAGGCAGTCGACGATATCCCACACATCTTGGCTCGTGAAATCTCAAGATTTCATATTCACGCTATAAAAGGAAAAGCAAGAAATGAAACGGAAGAAGAAGAACAGACAACGCGCTGAAAGCAATCCCTGTAATTATGTTCACTTTTGTAGTTCTATGTCGCAGGTGAATTTCTTTATCTACTCGTAACGTCGTTCATCTTCGGAACAATTACAAAAAAGCAACTTTTCGATACAATAACTCAAGTCGTGCTTGAAGTTAATGAGTTTTAATGGAAGACCAATTCGTCAAATGCGACCCCTAGAAAAACGAAAAATATATTTCGACTATACTGTTAATATATTCGGAATATATTGCGAATATAGTTTGTGTATAAAAATATGTTTATAATATATTCTTAATGTATTCATAATATATTCATAATATATTCTTAATATATTCATAATATATTCTTAATATATTCATAATATATTCTTAATATATTCATAATATATTCTTAATATATTCTTAATATATTCTTGATATATTCTTAATATATTCTTAATATACGCCAAAAATTTAAAAAAGTGTCAATATGTTGCAACTATATTCTCAGTATATTTTTTTATTAAAAATATATTAAGAATATATTAAAAATGTATTAAGAATATATTAAGAATATATCAAGAATATATCAAGAATATATTAAGAATATATTAAGAATATATTAAGAATGTATTAAGAATATATTAAAAATATATCAAGAATATATTAAGAATATATCAAGAATATATTAAGAATATATTATCAATATATTATCAATATATTAACAATATATTTTTCGTTTTGCTAGGGATATACTGAAAATTGTATATTTGCAATATATTGATAACGTATTTTAAATATATCAAGAATATATCATGAATATTTTAAGAATATATTGTATAGGAATCCATTATATAGGAACGTAAATATACTGTGAATATATTGTTAATATATTCTGAATATATTAAAATTATATTTGAATAGAAAAAGTAGTAAAACAAAAAATATATTGCGAATATATTGTTAATATAATGCGAATATATTATTAACATACTGGTAATATATATTTTTAATATATTTTTAAAAGATTTTTAATATATTTAATATATATGCAAATATATACATTCTGAATATATTTTTAAAATAGGAATATACTAAGAATATAGTTGCAATATATTGACAACGTATTTTAAATATATTAAGAATATATCATGAATATTTTAAGAATATTTTCCTTGTATATAGGAACATTGTATATTCGCAGTATATTGTCAATATATTCTGAATATATTAAGAATATATTTATATAGAAAAAATAATAATACGAAAAATATATTAATATATTGGTAATATATTCCTAATATATTTTGAATATATTCTTAATATATTTTGAATACATTCTGAATATATTTTAAAAATAAAAATTTTCTAAGAATATAGTTGCAACATATTGACAACGTATTTTAAGTATATTAAAAATATAACTAAATATATTAAAAATATAACTAAATATATTAAGAATATAATATATTCAGAATATATTAAAAACACGTTTCGTTTTGCTATGGTTTCTATACAATCTACACAAAACCCATCAATAACAATTCCAACTTCACCAAGAATTTGGCTCATTTTGAATTTGACTAATGATTGCCTTCAACTGTCATACTCGTAATTTTGAAAAATCTTCGCGGCCAACCGACGACAACAATTAATGAGGCAAATTTCTTTGACAACAAATCACGCAATTGTAAAAGGCGTTGTAAAAGCTAAAAGTTGGATAAATTAGCGGTATTATTATCATTGTTATTATCCGTTGTAGAAGTCTGCCAAGAAGAATATAAAGACATGGTCAAGGATTAGCATATACGCGATGCGGAATAAACTCGTAAGGGGCACCGGTGGAAGATTAGCCCGACGCGACGGACATCGGATGTTCTTCTCCGGGAATGCATTTGCCTATCGTGACATTCGATGCATCCCGTGTGTGTGGGTCCGTTAGAATCAGGGGCGGATTTACCACTAAGCGAAAAACCCGTTAACGCCAGTCAAGCAGTTTTATCTGTGGATTCGACAAACAGATACTTTTCCTTTTTTTTTTTTTTCTTGTTTATTACATTCGATAAAGCACGCAACCAGCATTCATCTGCGCGAAGTTAATACTAGTTAGTTTTAATTGTTTCGAATGAAAAATTTATCGTTAAACGGATACTTTTAGCGAGTTCATTTTTTACACTTTATAACAGTTTCGATATGTTTATTGCTTCGGACGTATATATTTTATTGCGCTGATTAAAAAAAAGTCTTTTTCTGTTGATTAATCAAGAAAAGCGTTGATGCAGTATGTGATTTTTATTGCTGATTAATTGATGGCAATTAATGTACGGATTGATTGATGATTGGAATTTTGATATTGCAGTATTCGCACCCTATTTGAAATCAACCTAAATAGTTTTTTTTCTTTTTTAGCTTCTTGTCGTTGCTGTCAATTCACTTAACGGAATGCAAGATAAGTCTTGACGAAGGTGGAAGTTATCGGTGCGAACAATTTATTCGTGCTTTATGGACCTTTTGTATACATCGGTGCGAGTCGTAAATCGATTAGCGCGTGAAAAATGTTTAACCGAGATGCGGGGATACCGAAGATGCTGTGTCTAGTATCGGCCAGCGACAAGTATGCTGTACCTTCACCGTTACTGACCGAGTTTTCGGCCATATTATTTACACTTTCTGTCAAATTACTCGCTATTTGATATCAGTTGATATTCATCGCAACATTCACACTTTCCTTTTGACATTAGACAATTTTGAGGCATGACAAAAATTCGCGGAATTTTTCTTCGTGAGTTAATTAGAAAAGTTTTTTCTTAATGTGGAAAAAGGTCTGATCCATGTTTCAGATGTGGTTTGCCTGATTAAAACCAAATTTATGGTTGCCTGATTAAAACCAGATTTATGGTTGCCTGGTTAGAGCCTGATTTGAGCCAGAATAGGATAACGCGAGATATTTAAAAATTGTTGTGGAAAATAGTGGCCCTGGTGTGGTTTGCCTGATTAAAACCATATTTATGGTTGCCTGACTAAAGCCTGATTTGGGCCAGAATAGGATAACGCGAGATATTTAAAAATCTTTTTGGAAAATAGTGGCCCTGGTGTGATTTGCCTGATTAAAACCATATTTATGGTTGCCTGATTAAAGCCTGATTGGGACCAGAATAGGATAACGCGAGATATTTAAAAATCTTTTTGGAAAATAGTGGCCCTGGCGTGGTTTGCCTGATTAAAACCATATTTATGGTTGCCTGATTAAACCCTGATTGGCGCCAGAATAGGATTACGCAAGACATGAATTGTTTAAAATTGTTTAAAATTGTTTTAGAAAATGCTGGCCTTGTTAGGGCCACGCATGGCTGAGGAAGAATATAACGCCGGATGTTGGTATGGCCCTGGTCGGGAATTCCATATAATGGGATTCCCGACCTGGGCCCGATCTGGACCAAAACTGGTGGCCGCGTCATGGTTGACGCATGGGTAGTCTCGTCAGGTCCCGACCTTGCAACCATGTCATTGCCACATCTTAACCAAACTACATTCCGATCAGGGCTCGACATGATTTCCTAATTTGACTTAATTTTTTATGAATTTTCCCAATCGGGACCATATGTAAAACATTTAGAAAATACATCAGGGCTCGCTAAGGCAGCGTGATTTCCACGCCAGGGCCATATTTCAGCCCAATTGAACATTCTCGTACGAAAAAAAATGTATTTATATAACTTTTTACAGCTTAAAATATGTGTTAAATATATTTTGTATATGCAAAATAAATGTTCCATATATTTTACGTATTTTTATGTATTTTTACACACATTTACTAATATATTTTTAGATATAGTTTTCAAAATTTATACAAATATATATAAAATATACAACGTTTTCCCGAAGATATATTTTATTAATTATTATTTATCCTATTAAGGATAAAGAAAAGTAAATATAATAAATTAGAAACATAATTGGAATTAGGATTTTTGTCAATAAATTGATGTTCAAATAAGTATTTGTTAATTGGTGACTTTGAATTGGGTTAAGTTAATACATTGAAGGTTAATTGGTTTTGCAGCACTTAAAATGAGTGAGTTAAGTGGCGATTTGGTGAATTCGCAATTAGTCTTCGATTGACATCGACGAAGAAAAATTAGTATATTCAATTTGCCAATTGAATGTTTGTGTTTATATATATAGCAGATATGCGCGAAATGCACACGCGAAGTAATTAATGTGAACGCAATAAATAACGTCCCTTCGACATTATCGACCATAACGGATTCGACTTATTGAATTTCTTCGTTGATTTCAATTTACGAGCGGGATACATAAACAATGACACAAAAAGTTTTATTTCCTCTGTCCTTCTTCACTCCCCCACGAAACGGCCTTTTTCCGTGGTTAATCGTGTTATTTGTAACTAATTTAGAGATTGAGTTCTTTTTATTTTCTGTCAAGCAATCAAAGTGGTTTTAATTTTGAAGATTCAATGAAGTCATTTCATTTATAAAAAGGCGAAACAAATTTTACTGGAATTAATAGTAAAATTTAAAATAAAACATAATACATTTAAACATTTCTTATATAAAAATTAAAATTATATTTATCACATATTTTAAGCTGTAAAAAGTTATATAAATATTTTTTTTTTTCGTACGGGATGTTCAATTGGGCTGAAATATGGCCCTGGCGTGGAAATCACGCTGCCTTAGCGAGCCCTGATGTATTTTCTAAATGTTTTACATATGGTCCCGATCGAGAAAATTCATAAAAATTAAGTCAAATTAATGTTAAGATGTGGCAATGACATGGTTGCCAGGTCGGGACTTGACGAGACTACCCATGCGTCAACCATGACGCGACCACCAGTTTTGGTCCAAATCGGGCCCAGGTCGGGAATTCCATTATATGGAATTCCATATATGGAATTCCATAAAACAATTTTAAACAATTTTAAACAATTCATGTCTTGCGTAATCCTATTCTGGCGCCAATCAGGGTTTAATCAGGCAACCATAAATATGGTTTTAATCAGGCAAACCACATCAGGGCCACTATTTTCCAAGAAAATTTTGAAATATTTCGCGTTATCCTATTCTGGCCCCAATCAGGCTTCAATCAGGCAACCATAAATATGGTTTTAATCAGGCAAACCACACCAGGGCCACTATTTTCCAAAACAATTTTTAGATATCTCGCGTTATCCTATTCTGGCCCAAATCAGGCTTTAATCAGGCAACCATAAATATGGTTTTAATCAGGCAAACCACATTAAGGCCACTATTTTCCAAAAAGATTTTTAAATATCTCGCGTTATCCTATTCTGGTCCCAATCAGGCTTTAATCAGGAAACCATAAATATGGTTTTAATCAGGCAAACCACACCATTATATAAAAATTAAAAAAAATATTTTTATATAAAAATATAAAATAGCAATTTGTTTATTAAAATTATTTAATAATTCTTATAAATTAAAAATTAAATTAATGAAATAGATAAAATTAAAAAACATTAAATCAATGTTTTTTCAGAGTGTATTTTTTATAAATTTTAGTTAAACTAAGACTAATTTAGCTAATTAGTGAATAATTTTAAGTAATTAAATTGTATATATATAAAAAATGTGTTACGTAATTATTTATAAATAAATAGCGGTTTTTCTGCGAGATTCGCATCTCCATCGTGAATTCGCTTATCTTATATCCAACTTTCACACAAATTTCATTGGTTTGAACGTAAAAATGGTATTAATTACTAAAGATGTTCTTAATCGTGGGTTGTCACGTGAGAGTTCGATGGACAAGCGCGTCTCGAAAACCTTTGAGAACTGCTGTTTTTATACCTTACGTAACAGTAATGCGTTCTGGCATATACGCACAATTTCCCAGCACTGTCTCGTTATAGCGCGCGATCAACGCGATGATAAACTTAGATATATTTTTTTTTCTTTCTTTCTTTTTTGCACACTGCTGCATGTAAATGTAAACAGCGTGTAACAAGTAACGCCGACGTGTTGAAAGTAATTGGCTTCATTAATTTTCGATATACACTAAATGCACGCCAATTGATTTTGCGATTGGGTTTATTTGGAAATTTCATGGGTATAGTGTTATAATTTGCATAAAATCAACAAAGACGAAAATATTTCATTTTATTTTTTTATTTCCAAAAATATGTATAAGAATATATTTTTTAAAGTTGAAAATATATTTCAATATATATATAAAAACCTAGGCAAAAACTTAGAGAAGAATATATATTTTGGGTATATTTTACTTATGTCTTTCAAAAATATATATAACACAAACAAAGTATATAAAATTATATTTTTTGAGCTAAAAAAATATATTTCTGGCAATAATTTAGACAAAAACTTGCATTTTGGATATATTTTGTATACATATTTCAGAAATATATATAAAAATTAAAAAATATATTGATTAAGTATACATTATATGTATGAAATATACAAAAATATATATAAACATCAAAAATATATATATTTTGGATATATTTTGTATATATACTCACATGGACGAAAATATATTTGTCATATATAATTTTTTGCCGTTTTACGTATACAAAATATACATTTCAATAGATATTCAATATATTTTTACAAATATATTTTAGAAAATATATAAAACATATATGCCATTTATACAATTTCTTGTCGCAAATATATTTTTTTGGTCGTGTGGGTATATTTCAAAAAAAATATATAAAAATATCGAAAATATATATATTAAGAATATATTATATATGAGATATTTTTCAAAAATATATATGAAGTTACATTTTTGTAGGTTAAAAATAAATTCCCGGCAAAAACTTTAAAAAAATATATATATTTTGGATATATTTTGTATATAAAGTTCAAAAATATATATAAAAATAGCTTAAAAGTATAAATTAAATATATATTATATAAATGAAATATATTTTTAATGTATATATCTTAATATATTGTTAAAATATATATTTAAAATATATTTGTATATAAAATAAGAAAAATTATATATTTTTTTTGTATATAAAAAGTGGCAAAAAATCACACTTAAAAATGTATTTTACATATATATATGTTTTGTCCGTGAGGGAATGCAAAACTTTGCATCATTCTTAAAGTATTATTGTACAATTTAAAATATGAATATATATATATTGTTTAAGTTAATGTTCTATGACGTTGAATTACAAAATATTAAGTAACATTACGATTATGATGTTACTGATAACGTGACTTGAAGAGAAATTTGCTATATTTAACGTGTTCACTCGAGAGTTAAATATTACACTACTTTCACTGGGTTATGTCAAGATATTGACGGATATTAAACTTGAACTTGAATTTTTCAAGATCTAGCATAAATTATAAAAAAAGATCTGATATAAATAACCTAAAAATATATATTAAAAAAATTTTAATAATAATTAATATCAGAATGCAAATAAAGGTCAAACGAGTTAAACTTTATAAAGTTTCGTTCACAAAGTAAGATGTTACTTAGTGTATGGTTGAGTTGACTTAATAAATAGTTAATGAAATGTTTGTAATTACATTTTGCGCAGGTAAGATTTATTGCAATAAATGATGAATTTGTAATTTCGAAACAACGAGAGTCAAATTGAATGTGTCTCTGGGCCAGACATGAAACATAAATTCAACCCCGTTGATTAAATGCGCCCTCAGCTAAAGGTCTGACTGAACCGTCTTTTGTAATCGTAAATTACGCCACCCGGTTTGCTTTTTAATGTCTTTATTCAGAACAAATTTATTTCTTCTCATTTAATGTACTTTGTTTCTTGTAAACGGAAGCATAAATCAAAGTTTAAAATCAGAGTTAAGTTAATGAGAATTAAAAAAATCATTTATTAAATTCTATTAATATATACGAAATTAAGAAATTTAAAATGTGGGTTTATATGTTGAGGAAACATTTTTGGAAATAAAATTTTTATTCATTTTTCAAATTTTTCAATATTTCTAATTTTACTGTTTAAATACTATTTTAAGAGAAACAGTAGTATCTCTAGTTAAGTAAGAAAATATTTTTTGCGTTTTTCATTTGAACATCCAAAAAATAACTTAAATAATAATTAAATAATCACAATACAATTATTTTAATTTATATTTAATACAATTGTTTTGTTATTTTAAAAATTCAGACCAAAATTTAATTAATTACAGAAGTTAATTAGATGTCGAAATAAAATTCGACATCATTATTAAAAATAACGGTAAGAAAATTAAAAAAATATTTTTTGTAATCATAATATGTTAAAATTTTTTTTTCATATTTTTTTTATTGTTTATTTCATATATAAGTATATTTTATATTTTTCAGAAGCAGCATGATACGCTTCAAATCTGTGGTTCTGAAAGGTAAGTGACATTTTTTACAATTTGAATAATTTTTTTTTCTATACATTTTACAAGTTATATTTCTGTATTAAGAAAAAACTATTAAGTGTACAGGAATTTGTGTTTATACATTTAACTCAATTTTTCTCGCAATATTGGATTAAATTAATCGGATTGTTTTTGAATTTTAGTTTATTTATTATTGAATAGAACTTCAGGAGGTTTTATATAGTGATCTTAAAATATTTTTTGGAAGTTTTTTTTTTGGAAGAATTTTAGAAGGGTTTTGCGAGATTTATAGGAAAAGATTTTTTATCATTTTTTTGGATTCTTGGGAATTTAATTAATTTACTTTTTAAGAGAACATTTCTAAAAATGTATATATATATATTTCATTAAATGACCCTAACTTTTGAATGGCTAATGAATGACCTAAGTGTGAATCATTTTTTAAATGACACACCTTTCCACAATTTTAAATTAATATTGTAAAATGTTTTGATCTTTCTTTTTCAGGTCAAAACATTTTTTTTATCGTTTCAAAAAATATTCGATCAAATTAATTCAATACTTTTCGAAATTTGATTAATTTCGTAGGGTAAAATTTTATTGTTAAAATATTGCAAATAATACTTAAATCATCAGAAACACGACTGTCTCTGGTTTAAATTTTATAAAACGTTGAAAATATGCTTTACAATTTTATTTTTTGGAGTCCCACAATTATAGTTTTTCCCAACATCTTGATTTTTAGTTTTCAATTTTCCAAAATTTATGACAACGTGAATCATTTTTAATTGCCCATTGACCATTACTTTTATTTATTTGGATGCTATGACCTGTTTTAGTACAATTAGTGATTTTTTTGTATTTATACCCTGATGGACTAAAATATAAAATATAATTTTATATTCTAAATATATGCCATATTGCCGCAATTAATATATACATTATATATATTTTTTATATTTTATATAACTTTTATTTTTTTATATAAAACTAAACATTTATATTTTATGTTGATCGAAATGTATAAATAGTATATAAAATTTATATATAATATATAAAAAAATATATAATTTATATATTAATTGCAATATAACATATATTTAGAATATAACATTGAATTTCTTATATTTTCGTCCGTGAGGATGATTTTTCCGTTTTCATATTCGCCATAAAATATCGAGTATCTACATATATAATATATTGTGTTTAACATTGGAGAAAAGAACAAGAGAAACAAAAGAACAACAAAATAATTTCAAAATAGAGTTCCAGCTTAAAAATGATAAATACTAAATATAATCAACATGGATCTTAAAAATCATCACCCACAGTCTTAAAAAAAGCCCGCAGTTATCGTACTGAAAAAACAACATGGAAGATAAAGACAAACAAGTCGAATAACTTCACTCAAAAGGCTTAACGTCATCTTGCCATCGCTTACATGATTGCCGAGCTTTAATACATCTTCACGACCTAGTAACTACTCAACAGACCAATCACGATAAGACAAATAAAAAATGAGATTAAATCTAAAATCAAGCTGCTGACACGAATGTCATAGAAAAAAAAAATGTTCAAGAAAAATCGGAGGAAAATCAACATTACATAGTTTATTCTGCGAATATTTGTAAAACACTTCAGACTCTAGAAAATACAAGATTTTGAACTATAATAAAATGTTAACTTTATATTTCAAATCATTTATAAATCACATATTTATGGAAGCAAAATCTACAGAGAATAAATATTTAAAAAAATAATTTCATGTTATAAAATACTAGTATACAAATTTGTATTAAATACTGATAAATAATTAGAAGAATCTTGACACAAACTTCATTAACTTGAACGGCAAAGTAACTTTCTTGCCATTAGTTTTACAGTTTTATAGATTCCTGTAAAAATTAAACATCTCTTTTTATGCATACTTCAATATCTATCTTTAGTTCTTAGTATCTCATTTCTTTGATAGTATCGTAACTCTGATATCATTTGTGCATTTTTGTTTCGAAATATAAATCCAAATCGTTATCCAAGCCTGATTGGTTTTTGCATCTAATGAAGCTTTTAATTGGCCCTTGCACTGAATTATTTCGACAGGCGACATATCCTCGCTTCTTAACTCATATATTTACACGTTTTTCTATTCCTTTCCTCCCCCACATCAAATACCAAATACTTGGCTTCAACTACTTCACCGTAAGTGGTTGGCATTTGTGCATACACTCGAATCCGCACGTACGAGCGTTACATAACTCGCAATGTATCTTCCCGGGTTACGTTCAGACTCGATTTTTTTCATGATTTTTCTTTTTTTTTTTTTTTTTTTTCCTTAACTCTATAT
>JABFPJ010005926.1:0-11555 GCA_022817425.1 Gryon sp. ZL-2020
AATCCCATGTGACTAATTTGTGATTTACATGTGAATTCACAGTTAACTCACCGTTAACTCACAACAAAAATTGTGGTTGTTTGGGATGCAACACTGTCACTATACAGAATTTATATAGAAACCTTATAAAGAATAAGGTTAGTTCATGATACTTAATTTTAAAACTAACATAAACATTTATTTTCCACTTTTTACGTGGTTAAGTTATCAATTTTTAAGTTTGCATTACTTGGACAGGTATCCTAATTAAATTTAATTTCATTAATTTGATAAACATAGTATGGAATTTAAAAAACCTACTTGCAGATAAAATATTTATATAGCATTCGACAGCATTTCGATGATATGCGTATCAAAGCTGTTTGGTCTCTTGTAAATATATTCAATATTCTATTAGTTCAGCAAAATCAATTAAGAAAAAGCAAGTAATTATTCCAAGAGCGAGTGTGACATCACTCGCTTCGCTCGTGACGTCATTTCACACGCTCGTGGAATCGCCAACTTTTCCCACTAGTTGTACAATATAATATTACAATAAATAAATATTCACTTATGACAACGTTATAAGTCGTTCTCTTATTGGTTATAAGTGAATATACACGTAGAATAAGTGAAATTTCACATATTCAAATTTAAAGAGTAATTTTATTGTTTATATTTTGCATACTTTAGTTTATATTTAAAAATGGATATATCTTTTAGCTTTATATATAAAAACAATAATTATAATAAGAAATGTTATCCTTTGTTTATTGCATATTATTGTGATTGGATATTATTGGATAGTTTCTGGATAATTGGATAAAAAAATACTAAAAGATAACTTATATTGCGTCACATATACTTTTATTATTTCTTTTTATTTCGCATTGAAATACGATAAATACAAGCATGGTTATTTGGTTTATTATTATCAAAAAAAATTAATTGCTAAGCTTTTATAACTTTATTTTTAGTGTTTACTCTGGCGCTTGTAGTAGTATGGTTTCTACTTTCATTAGTGTTATGGTTGACACTTTGTAACAGTATATCATTTGAAAGATATATACTTGTACGAATAAATTTGACATTCTCCATACGCCTTGGTCTCTTCATGTGAATTTTCTGATTTGTATTTTCTACGCTATATTCGGTGTAACATATGTCCAAGAATTTACCAGCTATTGCACAGTAATCGCCGTTCATATTTTTATCAAACATTCTATAATGATGTATGGTTTACAAACTTTTTTTGATTAAAAATCATGTTATTATAAACTGTTTAATAATAGTGCGAAACAGTACCCCCCTCCTCGCAGCAAAAAGAGGGTTGCAACAAGGGATAAGCAAGTTTAGGTGATTATAATCGTTGAATCGATATTTTTACATAGATTACTCTTTATTTCTTTGCAATATACCTTTTTTCAGCAATAATAATTTTTGACTATTTATAAATGGGGTACCACTTAAATTGTATAAAAATTGCGTTTTTATGACACATTTCAAACTGCATAAAAAATAATGTTTTATCTATTCTTCAGGAATAAATTTGAGTGTACCCTAGAGGAAAAAGCAGTCTGGATATAGTATGGATGTAGTCTGGATGCACCTTGCCAGACTATATCCATACTAATTTTTTCACGCGGGTATTGAAAAAATCAATTCTATTGAAGACTTAGAAGACATATCAAATGAAAGAATTCATTATTATTTAAATCTTCATCACTACTTTCTTAGGTAAGTTTACTTGAGAAAACAAATATTTAACAAAATATACATTTGACACAAGTTGTCAACACGTTACAAAATAATGTAATTAATAAATAATTAATCATATTTCCGTAATACGTATTAAAATGTCATATTTCTCCCCTTTCTTGTGGGTCCAAAATTACTTACTTAGAGACAACATATACTCAAGCAGGCGCATTTTGCGTTTGACGTATTCGTGTACTAATACACAAAACATGTTAAACACGAAGTGAGGATGTATGAATGTTCATTCCCTGGAATACGTATTTTTCATTAATGTACAAAATAGGTGAGAAATGTATCATTTTGAATACACTTATTAAGAAAAACATAATATGAAACTTATTAGTTAAATATTTAATAATAAAAAAACTTACGATAATCGCAAACTTTATACACTACTTACTATGTACATTATTATCTATATTATTACATATTAGTTATGTTTTTATTATATATAACATAAAAAACATATAATACTTAATATAATACATGAAACTGAAGAAATATATTTATATTAATATATCAAGGATATATGTTGTATAGTTGATGATAGTTTAGGACTTACTAATATTACTTGGAATGATTTCAAATATAGCTGGGTTAACTTTGTGCTTATACAATATAAGTCTTGTGAATATTTTTTGTTAATTTTCCAATGATCCCATAATCAATACTGAAAAAATTACTAATGACCATGAAGAATCGATAATTTAATAATAAATAAAAAAAAGTACACATACGACAATATAAAAAATAGATGATAGAAAATTGTAGATTGAACAATATAGCTAAAAAACTAATTATATTTAAATTAAAGAATGATCAGAACATCAGGTATTTGTTACATCAAAATTTCAGAAAAACAGCACACACTCCTATTTTACTATTTTCAAAAATATTCTATATTTATGATCAATATCATTAGTTACACAGTAAAAAAAATTCTCGTGCCAGTGAAAAAGTGTAAAAATTTCGGTGTCATTTTTTACACCCAAAGGTGTAAATATATCTGAAGTATAATTATGATTGGCTTTGGGTTGCAATTAACACTTTTTAGACATTAATTTGTATTTTTACACGAAATCGTGTAAATATTTGAATATTTTTTTACTGTGTATAATTATTTGAATGTTCTATTAATATAAGTGGTGCATCATGAATGAAAATATCTTCCCCGAGTAAAAAAAAATTTGATCAATTTTTTATCAAAAAGTCAAGATTAAAATTTGATCTTCTAAATAAGACTGCATTTGATAACATTTTCATTTACTTGTGATCAATTTATTATACCATACAGAAAACAAAACTGACAAATCACAATACGATAGAATTGTGATCATTAAATGATTAAATTTTGATCACAGACTTTTGTTACATACAACAAAAGTTCAATATGTTTTTAATGTATTGTTAATTAGAAGTCGATTATGTTGCGATGGTCATATAATCATAATATAATTAAGAAATTAGAAGATTACGATCACAATTAGAATAATTTATGATTAAATAATGATTCAATCATGATGGTCCTGTAGATTTTGAATCTATTTTTCATTATTTCTTGATCATTTTGCGATAGAAATAATAGAAACGTAGTATACATAAAAAGTATAGCTCGATTAATATGATATTTTTTGTTGACTATATTTTGATATTTTTGTAATCAAAATGATGTCACATTATATCGAAAATGTTATCTAAATATGATTACAATGCAATACAAGTCAATGTGCATATTAAAGTAATGATTACAATTAAATTATTTGCGATTAACATAACATTTAATTGTAATCAAAATATGATTAGATTTATAACAAACAATTTTGTTATTTAAAACAATATATTTTTTATGTTTTCATTAGGAGTCGATTACATTCTAATGATCATATAATTATATTACAATAAAAATTGTATAGAAATATGATTACAGTTACAATTTTTGTATAACTGATAAAAGAAAGAACATAAATAAGAAATACCAAGTACTACATGCGAAGTTAATATTTAGTTTTGTTAGTTCTAATTAATATTCTTAGTTAAAAACATAGCATAATAATTTGTTTATTAGTAACCGAACTATTGGCTTAGTTAGTTTCAATCAAACCATCAATTTCGTTAGCTGTATTAGTTTTCCTTAATTTTCTTAGTTTTCTCAGTCTAACTAGCATCAAATCTTCAAATACTTGACTGTGAGCTTAATATAGTCATTATCCGGGGCACTCAATTCCCGATTCTCGTACCCGTATTTTTGCCAAATTTTCTTCTACTAAAGTCATCATTTTCACGTATCATTAATATAAATAATAGATCATAAAACTACAAAACTGTTTAAAAAAACTCTATCTTTGCAATTATAGCATTAGTATATTAATGAAATGAGTATTTTCCATCTTTAATTGCTATTAATTATGTCATTCCGTATTATCCGAGATTTCGATTATCCGAGGTATGCTTGGTCCCGGCCATCTCAGATAATTGAGGTTCTACTATAAATGGATTTTCTATTTAATATGAGGACAACACAAATTTGTATTTTTAATATGATTACTTTGAAAGTAACCACTTTATAATAAACAAAATAAATAACGTTATTTAGAAACATTGATAATATGTATATATTTTCGATGATTTTACATAGTCGATATAAGTTTTTAGTTTATTTCTGTATTTCCTTTAATATTTTTTTATTTAACTTACACATTTTGATACTTCAAACAATTTAAAATTATCTTGAACATTAATTGATTTGTCTTCTTTCCCCGAGCTTGCCGTATAAACCAATCCGTTATTGCGTAAATTTTCATCAATTTGATTTTCAAACGTAAGGGCCATCTGTGATGTACTTGAGGCGTTGAATATAGACGATTATTCGAAAATATGCAATCAACATTTACTATCAAAATTTCTTGATGAAAAATCATTATCCAAAAGAACTGCAAAGTGTTGATTCGGCGAGTCGAGGACAATTTCAGCCATCTAACAAATGTTACATTCTGCGATACTTAACAAACGTTCAAGAACATTAAGTTGCACAGAGTGTGTTCCTTCTTGCTATTATTGAAGATATGTTGATGAAAGAATAAATATGCTTCAGATGTGTTTTTTTAGGCCCGAAATTTTTCGAATATCGGGATCTTGATGAGCCTTGATCATAATTTGTGCGGGATGGATGTCGAGGACAACTTTGCTTCATGATATATACAAGTTCTGTAGTATAAAAAGAAACGAAAAATAAATTAGTTGAAATAATCCCATGCACAAAATTCCGACTCTAACAGTCATTCTGTCGTTGGAACAGCGTAATTTCACCAACTGTTGGGAAGAAACATCATTCTAACATCAAAAATACTTTATTTCAACTGTCGTAATAACGTTGTTTACCAACGTTATCCCACGACGTAGATACACAATTGAAACAACGTTAGAGTATTACCGTAGTTAATTATTAAGTTTTTCAACTGTTGTTCGACGTTGGATACTTACGTTCATTTGACCTTACTAAACAACGTTGTACTCCAATATCAAAACAACCTTGAAGTTACATCTTCGTTCTGCGATATTAATAAACGTAGTTTTCCAACGTCCTTTTAACTCTGGTTACTCACGTTGATTCGACTTCTTTATACTACGTTGTAATCGAACGACCGAACTACGTCATAACAATAACGATATTTAATTAAGGTATTTCTCAACGTTTGTTTAACCTTGGTCATTCACATCGCTTTAATCACGGCATAAAACTTCGTTATTTTACGTTGGCACGACTCCAAAAAAACATCCTTATTATATGATTTCAGTGGTAAACGGACAAAATAACCGCCGGACAAAATAACCGTCGGACAAAATAACCTGGACAAAATAACCACAAAAAAATAACCTTGGACAAAATAACCGCCGGACAAAATAACCTGGACAAAAAAATAACTTTTAGCCAAAAATTAAATAATATCTATATAATATATAAGTACATTTTTTTTATAATTTTCAATGACTGTTGCCAAATGATCGAAGTCCGCACGCAATTTTTTTCTCGCAATGATACATCCCGCATTCACTTTAATACTAAATAAATACTAAATAAATATGTATATTAATTAATAATAAATAAGTTATAAATACAATAAATACATAGCTGCAGAAAGTGTCGACAAGAAAACAGAAGGAAAATATATGATTGTAGAAAGTAAACATATTTTGATTCAAAAATATGGATATACTATCGATCAATTAAGTTCATATGAAATTAGTAGATGTCATGCTTATTAAGTTTTCAATACACATGTTAAATGTTACAACAATTACTTTTACGTTCATTTCTTCAGTTTTTGTACAACGTAAAACATGTTTAATATTTCATGAGTGATCTATTAACTTCAATTTTACGTTTTCGCTAAAATATATTTTGTCTCAAAGTAATAAACAACCAAAAACATGTTAAACATTTCATGAGTGATCTATTAAATTCAATTTCACGTTTTTGCTCAAAGTTATTTCTTGGCGGTTATTATATCCAGGTTATTTTGTCCAGAGGTTATTTTGTCCGGCGGTTATTTTGTCCGGTGGTTATTTTGTCCAGGTTATTTTGTCCAGGTTATTTTGTCCAGGTTATTTTGTCCGGAATTCGATTTCAGTGGATATAGTTTTTCAGCATAGTAGCAACCTGAATGACTTATCTTGTTTCAACGTTACTTTCCAACGACGTTACACAACGTTTGCACAATGTGCACAAATGATGACAACCGTGTTAAACATAGCAATATTCAACATAGCTTTTGAGCGTTGTTTCGACTCCGGTTATTAATAAGAATTCAACTTTGTTGCACAACATTATATTCTAACGTTTATAATATGCAAAAGAATAGTTATTCTGTCGTGTTAGTTAATGTTATGATCCAACGTATATTCAACTTCATGTTGCTGATGTCGATTCGATGTAATTATATATTGATACCATATTATGGTTTTAGAATAATTCACATTTTTATTACACTAATAATTAGTATAATACTTATTTATTAAATATTAGTATAATAATTACTAATAATTAGTATTTTTTCCCAGCATTCTTTTGACTTTAGTTATATATATCAATAGATAATATTTTAGTTATGCGTGTTATAATTCATATCATATATTTATGTTATACATATAGCATAATAATAATATATAGTACATAATGTTATTTATTTTTTTTTTATTTTATGATGCGATGTCAGAAATTAATACTAATAAACATCATAACATTACAATCTATTATATTAAAATTTATTTTCGTTCTATAATAACATTAAGTGCGTACGAAATACTATTTCCCTATATGTAATTGATTATAAACAAAAGAATTCATGTATGTAACATTGTTATTACAATAGTTTTGTCTTGAATTTGTATACAAATCCCTTTTTTACAAATTGATTTAACTGAATAAGAAACAAAATTACTTTGCTCGTTTCCGGTATGGAATACTCCGACTTTTTGGGAAGATATTGGAAAATTGCACAAACCGCCTATTACAGATAAAATTCTTCCTGTGTTCTTAATAATTATAGCCCCTTCCGGTTTGCCACCTACTGCTGGGACAAAGATTTTTTTTATTCTGATAATTTGACCATTTATCCATGAAAGCAATGTTACCAGGATGGTCCATCGTGAAGGTCATTTCTTTTATTTTGATTTGATCAAAAAGAACTTTTGTTTCTTTGACTTTTTGAGTTCGCGCTTCTGGCAACTTTTCATGCATTTCGTGCATTTCATGTAAACGACGTGATATTTGTGCTATCGGTTTTGTAGAACGTTTTAACAGTTTTTTAGTAAAGCCGATACAACTTCAAAAACAAACGCCGAATAATTATCCAAAGGCTTACTCATAAAAATCACATCATCAGTAATGCGAATCATGTTACTACTATTCCGCTAGCATACAATAAAAAATATCTGAATTGGGTTGCTTTCCAATGTGCTATATCTTCAAGGTCGAAGGTTTTCCTTTGGAATTTGGCAGATATATCGCGAGACAAATCTTTTAAAATTCGCTGAAGTTTCCTTATATCGTCATCGTTAATTCGACATAAATTAGATCAATCGGTTATCATTTTTTTCAGTAAAGTTTTCGAAATGCCATTATAAAACAGGTGCATGGGATCTAATACAACTACTTTTATGACATCAAAATGTAATATGTCTATAAGAGGAGATTGTTCTGTTTTAAAATGTTCTGGTTGTGATTGCGCTCGAAAAGACTCATCAGTACTTTTTTCAGCATGTACATTACAAAATATAGTTTGGTTTTCTTCCCTTGACCCTGAACACGTACAGCGTTCATAAGAGAATTTTCCTGTGTGACCTTTTATTTATTAAAGTAGGCCCGCGCAGGGGTATCACAGACAAATGCGAAAACGAAATTGTACACCTTTTAATACCACCATTTTCAATTAAATTATTTAACTCATCGACAAGATCACGTAAATGGTCTTGAATTGAGTTTGGTTTTACTTTACTATAGTATAAAAATGTTTGAGTATCGTATTTTTCGTTATAAACTAAACCGAGTATAGGCCATGCCCCTTGTACACTGACATTAAATAATTTTGCTCCATCTATGTTTAACAAAATTACAATTTCTTCTTCGCTTAAAACATTGGGATCATTTGTAAGCTTCAAATTTGCTTTAATGCCAAAATATTTATATTTCCCGAATTCTTTTCTGTTATTTAACATTAACGGGGTATTTGCCTAATACAGCGCAGAAAATCAGTATTTTTTATGCATTTTTTTAAAGGAATGCTATTAAAAAATACATTCCGTGTTTTTAGTATGTGTTTTATACATTTATAAATATACCAAAAATATTTGCTTGCAACCTGAAATATTGTTGTTACGTCGCAATTAAGCGTCAATGTCATGCACGTTGCGTCGTACCTTTGAAGACGGGCGGGATCGCACATTCCTTCAAGATCAACTAAATTAAAAAAATGTTGTATATTCTGAAAGTAGATGGAATTATCTGGAGCCTGTGTCACTTTAAAGTAAAAATTTTTTAAATTAACAAATTGGCGGCAATTTAAAAAAAATAAATTTCTTATCTTTTTATCAAAAACTTGCATATGTTATTAAAAATGGAAATTTGCAATGAAAATGTCCGAAAGTGGCACACGCTCCAATCAATTCTATGCAAAAAAAAATTAAGATAATTGAATGAGTAGATTTGGAGTTTCGATCCTGCCCAGTTTGAAAAACCAGATTTCGAGAAAAACGCGTTTAAAGTTTTAAGAACATTTAAAATTAACTACGTGGTCATTAACTTATACATTAAATTACCACGAAAGGACTATGCATTCGAACAAATCCTTTTACACGGACATTCTATAGGTTACAAAGAATCAATATATGCAAAAAAACAAAAAACTGAATTTTTGAACCTAAAAAAAGAAAATACCCCCTTAATCGTGACTCAGAACCAAAAATAACAGGTCCGATACGGAATTCCGATACAGAACGAAAATACTAGTTCCGATAGTTTCGTTAGTTTCGAAGAAAAATAAAAAAATTGGTGTGAACCGTTTTTATATTAATCCAGTATTAACCGCTACAAAACATATACTTTAAGGGGAAATACCACTGTGACGGGGAAAAAATTCGTTTTTTTTTTGCTTTTTTCGATAGTATAACATGTGTAGAACCATGTGTTAAAATATTATCACGAAATTTGTAAAAATAAACAAATGACAGCATTTTTTGTGTCGCGGCGTACGCCCAAGTTAAATGACACTCGAACTTTTAAAGCCGTTTTTCTCGAAACACAATTTTTCGAACTGGCCGCGCAGGTTGAGAGCTCAATTTTGAACCAAATGACTTAAAATTTTTACAGTAAGTAGATAAAACTATTCTCTTCCGTTAAGCATAGGGAAATAATTTTATCTTTGATACTTATTTACAAAATAAATATACAAAAAAAACATGGTCATTTTGATCTACTTTTTTTCAAAGTGCTGCTATTTTGCGAAAAATAATCGAATTTACAAAATCCTACGCTTATCTGAAGATATTTATATATACTTTCATCAAAACTTTCAATCGTTAATTTTAGATGATTTCCGCAACTTCCACCCGCGCGGCCCTCAGCTGCTCCGCGCCGTGCATTGCCAACATTAGCGCCCTTTACAATTGAGTATTTTGTAATGAAAAAAATATTTTGTTAAGCAGAAATTAATATATTTCTTACTGTCAAAGTTCCAAATTTGTATCTTCTATACAGCCCGAGTAAAAAAATCGTTGATTTTTAAGAAATCACAGTGGTGTTCCCCCTTAACTTATAAACGTATATTGTTCGCGCCAACAATATACGTTGTTATATACAATATACGTAAAGTTTTTTTATTTTTCTTCGAAACTAACGAAACTATCGGAACTAATGAAACTAAGAATGTATAACGAAACTAGCAAGATTAACAAAACTAACAAAATTAACGAATCTACCAACAACCAATTTTTACATATTGTTTTATTAGAATTTTATTTTTGTTTTAATCAAAAGATTGAAGATTCATAAATTAAAATTTGCAAATGTACTTGACCATAGTTATTGATATCAGCACCTTCTATTGAGAATACATTTAGTGATACTACTATTTTTTTAATTTTTTGAGTCTTTAAGTCCATATTCTGATTTAAGTGATATAAAGTGTTAATTAAGTTTAGATTATACTCTAAAACTTATTTTTAGAACTGAGTACATTTAATATGTTTTAACTGTGATTGCTTTTAATTTTTTAGACTTTTCTTGTACTTGGCATTTACTTTAAAGTTTATCTGAATTTTTGGTTTTATATCAGTTCACTTTTTCATTTCAACTTATAAAGGAATAATATTTTCATGATTCATTTACATTAACGTTCCATATGAGTTCCATACACTCGGCATACATTTTTGAAAGCTTAAACATCCCATATGCATCCCATATACATGTTATAAAATTCTCATAAGCATCTAATAAGCAACTCATAAGCATCCCATGAACTTCCCATACGTTTTCCATATGCATCGCGAAAGCTTTCCATAAGCTTTCCATAAGCATCGTAGAAGCATCCCTTAAGCATCTCATTAGAAGCCCATAATCTTCCTACTTTTGTTAATCTTCCTACTTTCGTTATACATTCTTAGTTTCATTAGTTCTGGTAGTTTAGTTAGTTTAGAAGAAAAATGAAAAAACGTGCGAACCGTTTTTTATATTAATCCAGTATTAACCGCTACAATTTTATATTACGTCACTAGGCAGGAAAGTAGTCCTTTTCCGGACCGACTAAGTTGCACGAGGCGGATCCGAGTGCCAACTTACGAGTCTGGGAAAGAACTACTTCTCTGGCAAGTAACGTACAATATTTTTCGTAGCGAGGACGGGAAAACGCTGCTTTCCGGACGCAAACCAGTCGGGGAGTCGATCACTTTCGCGACTGTTTTGCGTCTGAAAAATAGCTGTTTTCGCGACCGAGTTACAAAAAATATATGCTTTAACTTATAAACGTAAACTGTTCACGCCAAGTTTTTTTATTTTACTTCAAAACTAAGAAAACTATCGGAACTGATGAAACAAATAATGTATAAGGAAACTAGCAAGATTAACAAAACTAACAAAACTAATAAATTTACCAACAACCAATTTCTGTATATTGTTTTATTAGAATTTTATTTTTGTTTAAATAAAAAAATTAAAGACTGAACATCCATAAATTTAAATTTTGCAAATGTACTTGACATAGTTATTGATATTAGCACCTTAAATTGAGAAAACACGTACTGTTATTATTATATTACTATTATATATA
>JABFPJ010005927.1:0-11554 GCA_022817425.1 Gryon sp. ZL-2020
TCCCTCCATCCATCCATCCATTGATTTTTTATTTACTTAAAATACATTTAACATTATTTTTTCATATTTGCTGTTCAAAATATTTCCATTATCTTCTGTTTTATTATTTAACATAACTTCATATTTTTATTAAAAGCACCTTTTCCCAACATCTGTTTATATTTTGGGAAAATTTTTTATGACTTTTCCGTAGACCCTAAGAGGCAGCGGACAATATAAATAAAAGTTCTGCCTCAAAAAATTTATTTTCGCAGATTCTTGAAACAAAGAAGATCGGGGAATAAATAAATCTTTTTGCTCATAGAAGTATTTTTTAAAGTACAATCACAATGTTATAATATAGTATGCGGACAAAAAGTACGTGTAATAAATTAGCAGAAGATTGTGAAACGGCGGAAGAATAACTTTTTGTATAGGTAAGTTTATTTTTATAATATTTCATATAATTTTAATTAAATAAAACGAAATTTATAAACTATAATTCATATTTTTAAACGATTTAAGTTATGCTTCTAAATAAAGATCCAATAAATTTGTATCTTAAAAAAACATTAAAGTATAATATAAAGATACTCCTATACACTTAACTTTAAATGTGTTCTCAATAAAAAAATAATTAATATACATTTTTTACAGGTACATTTAAGTTAATTAATTTTTGTTGTTAATTTTAAATTATTACACTCAGAGGAAAATAATATGAATATTTATTATAAATAACATTAACATTTACTATGTATAGTAGTACTACTTTTGGAACGTTGCAAAAAAAGAACAAAGTTCATTATGAAACGTATGAAACTATAAAATTAAATATGAAAGTAGCGATTTGTAGCAATACTTATTTCAAACATTGTTCTTTTAAAACTAATTTTACTATGTTTTATAGTTAAAAAAGTTGTTCTATTGCAACATCCCAAGAGTAGTATTATTCATAGTAAATTTTACTTTCATTTTTCTCTCAGTGTATTAAATTTTGAAAAAAAAACTTAGTTTTCTATAAACAGTTTAACATATTAATAATATTTACTGTTTATTTCAGAATAATATAATTTTTAATTTTTTAAAGTTATTTTTTTCAATCGGTGTCATTATTGTTTTTATGACTTCCAGATGTTTAGCTCAACTTTTCCAAATTTTTTAATAATCCCGTCTCTTTTCGACATTTTTATAATATTACAAAAACACTACATTTTATATCAATAATATTTATTCAGTTATATGTATTGGAAATCCCCAGCATATGCTGTTTCTTAACTTTTGAATCTTTGGTCAATTTTCCCAATTTTTTCGATTATCTCTACACTGGGGAAAAAAAACTAGTGAATTAGTAGTATTTCAACTTTTCAAGACTGGAAACATGGTATAAGGACACACTAAAAACCAATCATATGAACGTATGCCACAGACAAAGGCAACAAATTTCTCGGTTTACTTTGTTTATTTCGTATGTTTAAATGTTCAGTGTCTCTTTCCAGGTTAACAATATTGAAAGGCAATAGAGATTCACTATTTTATTTTTTCCCGTGTACCCATTTTATTTTAAACCTTGTATAGCTTTAACCATATTTTCAAATTGCTGAAATACGTAAAAGTTCTATATGTTAAAACTGCTAATAGTTATTTAGTATATAATTAATTGGAACGAATTTCAGATTAAACTACATATTAAATAATATATATTTATAATCAAACTAAAAATAACAACAAATACACATTATTACTAATATTTGTTAATGAATATTAATATTTCTTACTTGTTAAAGAACCCAATTAAAAAATATACTATTTGAAATAAATATATAATGTAAATATTATCTAATTAATATAACACATAAGCTTTAATTAAACGATACAACTAAAGTGACAATGTTTCATAATGCCGAAACATTAAAACATTTAAATATTTGTTATATGAAAAATATAAATGAATACTTGTTATAAATAATATCAATCGATTAACTAAACGAAATGTTTAAATGTATACAGATTATTAATTATTAATCTCGATATGTTGAATTCATATGTGATTATAATTGACAAATTACATAACATTAAATGTGATTATTTATGATTATACTCATATTATTATATATTATTCACAATTATTATCATATATTAATTCGACATTTTGACATTTCGACATTTATAATAAAGTAATCTTTATAAATGTCAGAATTTCGTTTATTTAATTGATTGATATTATTTATAACAAATATTCATTGATATTTTTTACTTAGGCTCTTTAACAAGTAAAAAATATGAATATTCATTAACAAAAATAACATTAGTAATAATATGTATTTGTTATGTTATTATTAATTGTATTATTAATATATATTATTTAACGTGTAGCTTAATCTGAAATTCGTTTCAATTGATTATATATTAAATAATTAAAAGCAGTTTCAACATATAATTTTGCAATACAATTTAACAATCGGTGTAATGTTACATAGGAATGTTAATCGTCAGCTAAATATATAAGAGCAAAAAGAATAGAACTAATAATAAAAATATTTGCGGGAAAGATAAACAGCGAATTTGATTTAAAATCATGTTAAGGTGATTCATTAGCTATGTAAGAGCAAAAAAATAGAGTTCATTATGACTCTATTAGTAAAAAAGTGAAGCAACGAATTTGACTGAAGAATCACCTTCAAATGACGCTTCAATTGAATTCGTTGTTTCACTTTTCAACGTATCAATTTACCGCTCGTTCTATCTTTTTTGCTCTTATATGGCTGAAGAATCATCTTAAGATTCTCAAAGGCTTGCAGGATTTATATTTTCATAGGCAAACATTTTGTCAAATTTTTAGTAGTTTTAATTTATTTTCATAGGACGTTGAATTTAATTTTCGTTTTAATTATTTATAATTTTGTATGCAAACATTACTTAACATTTTTTTTTTTTTGCTGATTTACTTGTTTGAATGGTTATTACAAATTCCAAATGTTCAAAATTTCCAAATTCTGAAATTTTCAAAACATTAAAAATGTCCATTCTTCGCCTCATTAGGGTGGCGAGGAGGGCAATTTTGGAATCTTAACTGGAAACGCACATTTTTTATTCGGACATTTTTTTATCGGATTTTCGAACAAAAATAAAACCTTGTAATATCTTGAAAAATGCACTTTTAATTGCAAAACCAAAACACATGTGTTTAATATTTTTCGAAAATCTATCTAATAACACTAAACACAATCCCCCTTCTTCCACCTCCAGCTCCTGGGGATGGGGCAGGAGGCAGCTTTGAATTCTCAAGTGTACACCCCCGTTTTTATTGTGAATTCAGATTCTACATGAAAAAGTAAGTAAGTTGTACCCGAAGTATTTTTTTCGATTCTCGGTAAATGTCGGTATAGTCGGTGGAAATCAAAATTATTGAAAAAGCTAAATAAACTAACTTTAGCATTACGCAGGAAAATTATCCAAAAAGGAAACTATCCAAAAAATTATCCACCCACAAGAAATATACGTCTAAATCGTTGTTCCTGGATACCGCTAAAATTAGTTTGTATGTTTTTATTTTATTTTTATTAATTTTGATTTGTCCAAGTATAGCGCCATCTACTATCGCCTGCTTAATTTTTACTCAGAATCCGAATCTAAATTACAGTAGGAGGTTTTTATTCAAGATTTCAAAGTTCAAAATTTGAAGTATGATTTTAAATACGACCCCTCCCTCTCCACTCTAAAAGGGGATGGTTTCGTGTTTAGTGTCATCTGATGGTCTGTTGACAAAAATTAAACACGATGTTTATAGTTTTTCAATTGAAAGCGCATTTCTCGAGATATTACATTATTTTCCCCCCACCCCCTGAATCAGACAAAATGTATTTCTTTAATTACAGTGCTATGACGAATCGAAAATAATAGGTCTAATAAAACTTGTAATACCTAATATTATGACCTAGTAATAAACGAGTCGCTGGCGAGTCATCAGCGCGTCATTAGCCAGTCATGCTCGGGTCATTGGCGTATCATCATCGTGTTTTCAGCGAGTTCTCATTGAGTCGCAAACTCGTTAAAGAGTTGTCAGACACTCATCAACAATACGTCAGCGAGTCGTTTTAATTTTTTAATTTTTGTACGATTCGATAGCAAGTCGTTAGCGAGTCGTTTGCGAAGTGTCATCAAATTCGGCATCGCTGTCGAATCGCTAACGAGTCATCAGCGATTCGAATATTTTTAACTGGGATAAAAAATGCAACATTTAATGACAGTTTTTACTACTATTTATAAAAGATAAAAAATATAAAGATAAAAGATTGTCATTGAGATTGTCATATCTTAAGAGAATCTTATTTATTATAAACTAAATGCACCTAATGATCCTTAATAACAAATCCTATGAAAACAATGACCCATATGAAAATAATGATCGCTATGAAACCAATGAGCCCAATGGCCCCTACCCAAGCATATTCTTGTGCTGGCGGACCATGATATCATTAGGGGCCTTTAAGGGTATGACTAATACGAGCTACAATTTCAGTGCCCTTCAAGGCCCTATTTAGGACGCCACCTTAATTTTACAAACAACATAACCATTACAGAGCCTTAAACATGCATCCTTTTTGAGCAATAATAAAATATATCTTTAAAGGTCCCTTAATGGTTGCAATAAACAAAACCCATAAAGGTAAATCAGATTAGGGCCTTTAAAGAACCTATCTAGATAATTAGTGTAAAACATGTAAAAGCGGCGATTATAATAGGTTCTTTCAGGGCCCTGATTCATACCGCCTTTACGGGTATTTATACAACCTACTTTTCAGGGATCTATAAGGGTAACGACACATACAGCCCTTAAAGGCATTTCTGCGCAGAACCCTTCAAGGACCTTAATAAAAAATAAGTAAATATCTAGAAAGGGTTAGGTATGTTAGGCCCTTTTAGGGCCTAAGTCATTAAGGGCTTTTTTGAGGTATAGTTTGCATGCCCTTTAAAGAAAATAAAATATCTATAAAGGGCCAAGAATTTGCCCGAATACAAATTCTATATGGTTATGAGAACAATAACCCCTCTGAACCCAATCATGTCCAGTAAATCCGGAAAACTGGGCTCCAATGGGGACACAGATTCTTGGTATTATTATTTAATATGTAATAATATATTATATTAATACAATTTAGTATGTAATTTTATTGATATTTTATATTGTATAGGATGTTCTTTCCCAATAAACCATAAAAGTCACAGGATGTCTTTGTAACGTCGTGGTGACTTTGTATGTGTATTGCATGTAGATTACAAAGGAGTCACATTAGATTCCCTTTTTCCGTTTCAGGGTGACAAAAATGTAACGTCCTGTTGTGACGTAACGGGGATGTCACTTTTACTTTTTATTGTGACCTTAGTGTGATCTCCATGTGACCTCGTTTACTTCTGGTTTCAACATTATAACAAAATTGCTAAGTTATGATTATAATGGAAAATTAAAGGTCACAAGAATGTCACTTTTAAAAGTCGCAGTGACATCCCTGTGACACTATAATGGGACGTCACATTTTTGTCACACTGAAACGGAAAAAGGGGATCTAATATAACTTCTTTGTGATCTACATGCAATACACATACAAAGTCACCATGACGTCACAAATACGTCCTGTGACTTTTGTGGTTTATTGGGAAAGAACATCCTATACAATATAAAATATCCATTAAATTACATATTAAATTATATTAATATAATATATTATTACATATTAAATAATAATACCAAGAATCTGTGTCCCCATTGGAGCCCAGTTTTCCGGATTTATTGGGCATATTTAAGTTCGAATATCGTTCGGCTACATTGGATGCACTTCGAATAATTTCGATTTAGTCGAAATACTTTTTTACTTTGGGATGATATAAAACTTGAGTTTGTTTCATCTCTCTCTAAAACGATGTTCTTTTGCTCAAAAAACCTGACACAGTTTTCGCTCTATACTTTACTTTCATGTTACGTTGTATGTAAAGATAAAACAAAATCTGCCTAAAAATAACAAAAGCTTTAATAAAAAGGATTTAATTTAATAATTCATTAAGTTTCTATCAAAGAAAATATTAAAACAATAGTTAAATAACATCAATTTTTCTTTATTTGGTTGAACTACAGTATATGAAGATAATTTAATCTTTGGTTTCATATATTTAGATTTCGCATATTCTATATACAAAAGCATTAATATATTAATAATTGTATATCATATACTTCTACAATACAACAGCCTATTTAATTTGATCACATTTTGAATTGTGTATATTATTTCGTAATAAAAATTAAAGTCCCTTGACAAAATAGAAAATATATGTAATATACATTAATTACAGACATAAAAATATTGTATTAATAACGCGTTACATTTTGTAAATTTGCTTCTGTATGTGTACTTCTGAACACATGGTACTTCTCTTATCACTAGAATGTAATAATTTATACATTTTTAATTCATTTATAATGAGTAAAAAGTAAATTTCTAAAATTAGTCAATTATGTATCTGTTATATTTCAGTTTTCAACAAATAACAAAACAAAAAAAAACTTAATTTAATAGTAATTCAAATTAAAATAATTTAAAATTTCGCTAAAATTTAATATTATATCTGAAATAATTATGGAATGTTTCACAATTTTAATAATTTAATAAACATTTTTAACTCTATTATTTTTTTAATCGTAAAAATAACGTTTTGGTGTGATGTTAATATTAATTAATTAAATTAATTAATTACAATATTAATTATTAATTGTGTAAAATTAAAGAACAAACAAATCATAATATTAAATCCGCATTAACATCGTCATAGACTGTGGTAAATGTATGGGAAAGAAGAACAGCGGCAGTTGGTCTTCTTTTTGCGTCATGTTGAAGACACTTTTTCACGAAATCGACACCTTCCGGAGAAAGATGTTTCGGAGGCTGTGGACTTTCACCCATGCCGACCTTCATTGCATACATATCATCAATTATTATATATACTAAAATTACAAAATAACCTAACGTAGGAACATTCACGCATTTCCTTATATATTTTAGTGTTTTAATAATGACCTTTTTTTAAATAATAAGAAAACAACTTGAATGCAATATCTTAACATATTTTTTAAATATAAACTAAAATATAAAGGATTCATTTTTTAATGAAGAAAAGTAATTATAAAAAACGGATATATAAAAAAAATTACCTTGAACATAATTTGATAGTACGAATCAAATTCTGACCACGGCATTTTTCCACTTGCCATTTCAATAACGCAGCAGCCAACAGACCAAATATCGACAGCTCGTCCGTGACCGATGCTTTCGTTTTTCATAAAAACCTCCGGTGCCATATAAGCTACAAAGAGTCATTACATTACTACACGTGTTATTACGGAAATTGAAATATCTTAATAGCTTATAATGCATATTTTTCCGTTTGCTTTGTAATGTCTCTTTCATCTGAATTCATACCCTTTTATCTCTACAAATTAAAGAGTATTTCGTCCAAATTACTCGGCAGATTGAATCGGTAACAAAAAGTGTAAAACAGACATAACAATAACAATAAAATTTTATGTGACGATATTAAAGAGCAAAGGAAAAGGTAAATCCTAGTGAACCTTGAGTTCCAACGAATCCGCGTAATTCTCCGGGCATCGTTGTATGTGCATTTATTTTCACTGCGCATCCAAAGTCACCGAGTTTCAAGCAATTTCCTAGGTCAGTGAGAAAAATATTCGCCGCTAAAAAAGTTACAAATTATTATTTAATTACATTTTTGAACAAACTTTTAAATAAAGTGAACTTAATGAATTGTTTGCAACAGAAATTGCATCTTACGCTTTATATCTCGATGTACGATGCCATGAGAATGTAAGACTTCGACTGCTAATAACAGTTGGCGTGTATATTTTCTCACTAGTTGTTCCGGTAAACCATTCTCAGAACTAATCGCAAGACTTTGCAATGTGCCTTCCGCACAAAATTCCATGAATATCAACATCTCCTCCTGAATAAGAAACACAAAGACGAATGATGCAATTACTCCATTTTTACTTTATCTAAAAATAATGTGGCCAAGACATTTTATAAATTACAAATATTTTGTAGACTTTTTTTTTGCTTATGACTTTTTATGCTTAATTTCTTTAATGGCCATATTAATATAAGTGAAGACATTAAATTGATAACTAACTCGATGTATTTCTACTCCGTAATATCGAACCAAATGTTTATGCTGAATTCCTTCAAATATTTGCAATTCTTCAGCAACACTTTTAATTGCGCGATGATCACCAGGTTGTAACTGAATTTCCTTCATAGCTAACAATTCACCAGTCTGATTATTTACAACTGTATAAACTTTGCCAAATCTCCCTTGACCTATTATCAAATTTATATTAAATTACACAAGAATGAAGTACATTAATATAACATTTTACTCGAATACATTTCTATTTCTGGGTTTACCAATTTTAATTCCTCGCTGCCAAGTAAAGTTGACCCTTTTGACAAAATTATATCGATCAATCACAGCCTTTCTGTCAGTCACGTGACCGATTAAATAACGACTTCTTAAATTTGCATCTATTTGTTGATCCAATTTCAAAACTGCTTCAAAAATGCGTTCGTTTCTCGATTCACTTGTGTCCGAATAAAGAGACATGAAACTGCCATCCGTCGATGGACTTCTTTTTTCGCTTTCAGATGGATAACTTTTTAGATTGTCTCGAAACTTTTGTGCAGGTGGAGATCGAATACGACGATCCGGTAAATTTGCTGACGGCGTACCGATTATATAATTCACACATTTATCCACGCTTGACTTTAATTCTTCAAATTTCGTGTCCGATATGTACATTGTTATCATTGGATCGCACACGATATTTAGAAATTCTAATCCCTGATTGGCCCACCTTGGACGTAAACCTCGACCGCGCTCACATCTTTTCTGTACAAAGTTCATCCATTGGAAAGCAAAATTCAGGATACTTTGTATTACCATAATACGTTCGTCTGCTGCTAATAATTTGTACAATTCTCGGTAATATTCAAATCCCATTTTATAGCCTTGATGTAAAATTTCGCGAATTCTAGTACGAAGTGAAACCTGGTCGGGTTCGTTCGCTGGTTCATCCATTTTATCGACTTTCGTCTCAAAATCTTTTATTATTTGAGATATTCGATTTCGAAGATTCATTAAAACATCCTATAAAATGTTATATAATATTTATATTATTTTTATATAATATATACAATATAAAAAATGTTTTATATAGAAAATTGTTTAGCATATTATTGTAATTGTAATTTCATTGTATAATTTTAATAAGATGTATTATCACCTTTACTTGGTCGATGGAAGTCTTTAATGATTTGTCATAATCGATCCAATTTTCCAAATCTTTTCTCAGGCATCGAAAGAACATAATCGTTTTAATAACCCTTTCACGAGCTTCGACAAACATTCCTTGCCATTCTCGACAAACAAACATTAAATATAATCTACAAGTTTCACAAAGTAATGATATTATTATAAATAATTAATGTTAAATGCTTAAAAATTATAAATTGCTATAATTAATACTTTGTTGAAGGTTCATCATCATCGATTAAGTCAGGATTCTCTTTCATTTCAGCCAATTCCTTCGGACGTTCAATTAGAAAATCGTCGACTTGTTTTATGGCAATTCTAGCAATTTCACTATAAAATATCGCAATAATCATTATTTTATTATCTTAGCATATATAAAAATGTACTTTTTATAAATCGTCATACCAAAATCTCTTTCCAGCAATTGTATGTCCTCCTCTAATATTATTCGCAACATCTTTTACAAAACGCCACTCATCAATAATTCGATTTTTACAAAATATAGTATGTTGTATCATATCAACCCACTGTTCTAAATATTCCAAATAAAGTTCAAAAACTGCTTTCAATGTTTCCTCAAATTTGTGTACATCTTCATCGAACAAAGACTGATTATCTAATTCTGCTTTTCGGTTTGCTTTGATTTCAATACTTTTCCCTTCAGCTGCGCGTGTATGCTCGATAAATTTATCGCGATGCAAACAGGCCATTCGAAAAACAAATTCTTTCAATTCATACATCATTTGTCTGATCGAAAGTAAAGTTGGTTGTTCTGGTTTTTGTTCCAGTCGCATGCGTAAGAACTCGTGTATGATGTCAAGTGGCACACGAGAAAGGAAAACAAAAGCAGCCCTGGAAATTAAATCATCACTTTTTATTGCACATATTTGTTTAAATAAATTACTTTTTTATATATTTGAGACTCAAAAGTATTTCAATTCAACAAAATTATCCGAAGTGAATCTGAACATAGCCGAACGACATCCGAGCATACCCGATCATCTTTGAACTAAATCCGAAAATATCCGAAGTAAATCTGAACACTTTTTTTTAAATATAACCATCTCAATATATCTTAAATCTTCAAAAACATATTTTTAATTTTAATGCAAAATTTGTTCTTACTGTTCTTATAATCTTTATATCTTCAACAATTAACTAACAATATTGTTAACGCTTATTTTAATATCAAATTATTCAGAAAAATAATATCTACCTATATGAAGGAAGATTAAGTTTTGCAGCTTCAGGGCTCCAAATTCCATACCTAATTGATTCTTGATCACTTTCATATTCTTCATTTTCATTAAACTTAAAGTTTTCATCCGGTTTTTCCAATGTTACACTTGCTTTACTTAAAATAATCATATGCAGTCTTTCCAGAAAAGACATACTTTTCTTCAATCCACGGGTTTTTAAAACATTTTCAATATACTTCCTGGACAAACAAAGAAGACGTCAACATTTTGAATGAACAAAGTTAAATTCAAAAAATATTTTAAATATGATTTACCTATAAGCTTCGCGATCAAAATCCATAATCGAAAAGTCCATCTTGTTTGTGCTATCATTGTCAATAATAAATGATGTATTGAGAGAAGATGAACCAGATTTATTAGACGAAAATGCACTTGTAGAAGATGAGCTTGAGATATTACTATTACAACTGTCAGCTGGACTGGCATTTTCTTCACTATGACATAATTCAAATGTTACTTGTGGCTTTTTGTAAGTAACTGCATCCAGTGTATCCAATTTCGATCCAAAACTAAAAGATAAACTCTAATTCAATTATATAAAATACAAATTAATAAATATTGTAATTAATTTTTTCTCACACGTGTATCGAAAACACGTCTTTTCTTCCCTCAAAAGTGGGACGAAAGTGGCACTTTCTCTCCCTCGGGAGGGAAAGTTTGTATAACTTAAATAAGTGAAACAAATTTTTTTTAACTAATTACTTTCCATCACTCTAGTTACTTTCCATTACTACAGTTACTTTCCATCCCTCTGGAGGAAAGTGCCACTTTTATCGCATTTTTCGAGGAAAAAAAGACCTTTTCGTTACTCGGAGAGGGAAAATGCCATTTTCCTCCCTAGGGAGATTTAGGAAAATGGCTTTTTTCCCTCCCTCGTAACGAAAAATATAGTACGCAACATGGGAGATGATCGGAAATTCGTTTCCCTCGCGGTTACAAAC
>JABFPJ010005928.1:0-11553 GCA_022817425.1 Gryon sp. ZL-2020
TTCACTGCTTCTCTCTTCCACTAATGGAGTCACCATTAGCTCTATCCTTTTTGCTCTTACATCACTGAAGAATCACCTTAAGGCGACATATCATTGTCTAGCGAACGGAACTCGTTTTTTTTACATAATAAGTTCTAAAATGTCTTTAACCCCAAGATTCTCCCATAAACAAAGAATCGTCCTATTATTATTACTTTATTTTATTTAAAACTTACGAATTTTAATTCAAAAAATACTAACACCAGTGCAGCTGGTATTATATATTGCCTTGATATATTGCCTTAATTTTACTATGCTCGCGTTGTAAAATAAATTCTGCAATATAAAAGAATGTCTTCTCTGAGTTTCAAACTCCGTACCTACCGTTAAGTCAATGCATTCTCCCGTCCCAGCTGTAATCAAATTCCCAGTAATATTTACTTAGTTATTTCTTTACGTGTTGGAAATGTAGTAAATTTTGTGAGATTGTTTGTTTCCGTGAAGTTTTATAATAATGTACAGGAGCACATGTAGAAGTCATTCACATTCCAATTAATTCTAATATAACAGTTTAATTATTACAACTTTGTAAGAATATTTACTGTAATAATTGTCCACTTTCAACCTCTCGTGTGCTCTTGGGAAAGTGACAGTTCTTAGCATTAATTTTAAGTAATTTTTGTTTTAATTTCCAAATGAATTGAAGTTTTATAACAACATCAAATTTTGTTTTCAAAAGCTAAGTGATGCAACATTACGAATCTATCACTATCCGACTGACGACATAGATCGGCAAGTACCTGACTCTAAATTGACGCTGACGCTGACGAATTCTAAAAAAATCTATACTTTCTGGAAACACTGAATAAATCAATAACAACGCCATAACATGAAAAATAAATTTTTTGTTCTTGCATCACTAAATTATAAAATACTGAAAAAAGACATGGTACTGCTAATCTCATAAAATAAAAGTTTCTTTTTGTACTGCGAAAACCAACTTTTGATGTTTTAATTGTCAAAGCCGCCGAAATATTTTAAATTTGTTTCATTATGTTATGTTTTTTTCTTAAATGTTTATTTAAAAAAATAAAAACTCATTTTAATATAGTTAGATTTTTAATGCAATAAATAATTATTGATGTTATTCTAAAATTACTTGAAAATTCATGCTAAATTCGCATGAATTCATGTAAACTTGACTTAAATTTCACGCTAATATTGCTTAACAATCCCTGACATAACTGAAATATTATTTTTGTTCATATTTGAACAGTTTTTGGTCAAAAATTGTTCTCAAATTCTTAAAAAAAAAAAAAAAAAAAAAAAAAAAAGATCCCCAAATGATATTTTTAAATAATCCTACAATATTTTTACTTCATGCACCACTAAAAGTCCTAAGCAGTATTTTAATAACCCGGAAGTAGTTACGCACACGGACATTTTGCCGCCATTTTCCGTTTTTCGCATTTTCAATTAATTTCTAAATGCAAAGTATATTAAAAAATATAATGTATAGTCGTATTTCGGCTTACTGAATAAGAATAATGTATAAAAAAAGTTTATTCGTTTATAAATTATGAACTTTTTTACAGTGTTTTATATAGATTTTGCAACTGAAAAGACACAATCAGTCGAAATGACTATTAATTACAACTATTAATTACTGACATTGCTGACAAATGACTAACGACTACATTACTTACTACATTACTAACACATGGTAATGCATTTTCCTGTATTACTATATGACATAGGTGTATGATTATGTAGATTCCTGCATTGTCATTAGTTGATATTGGCAGAACAAAAGTATTCTACACAATTTAATGAAAATACAATATTGTGCAAATATAAGTTAACAATTTCAAACTTTCTAGATTTAAGTATTGTTTTGTTTTCTGGTTAGAGTAAATTAAATTTGTTAATAATTTCAAATAATCAAGGAACTCGATAACGTCCTGACAAGCCAAGGTGTTCAGTAACACTACATTTTGGAATTATAATTTTTACTATTTGATCATAATAAATTTTGTAAATGTTGATTTTTTCCCATTTCATGTCAAAAACAGTTCGTTTACATTCGAATTGGAAACAAACCCAATTTGGATATATTTTGTATAACTGAGTCTCACACGAACAAATATATATTTTAATATAGTATGATGTTTCACTGTTGAAAAGGTTTAATTGACATAAATAAAATTAACTAAATTTGCATTATTCTAACTTATGTTTTATTAACTGTAACAATTTTGTAGGTGTTTCAACTAAATCTTTCTCTGAGTGTATGTTATAACATATATATATATATATATAATAAGCATGTTACATATATGCTGAAAATGTGTTTTTAAAAATAATTATTCAAAACTAATTTACTAACAACAAACTGGTTTATATTTATTCTGCATACTTCCTTTAAGTTATTTAACATTTAACTTTTCTATCACATTGTCCTTGCAACACATTTATAACATTTTTTTATCTTTCATCTATAAATAAATATATAAATAACTATATATAAAAAAAGTAAAAAAGATATATCAAGCGAAAGATGTACAAATAAAATAACTTTCCCAAATTCTTCACAAGGGACTACATTTTACGATGACCCAAAAACTATAGGTTTATTTAGCAATTTTTGTAGAAAAATGCAGTTAAATTTTATACTTATCTCGAAAAAAAAAAAGATTTATCTTTAATTTGTTGCAAAGATCATTCATTATGGTTGATTTTTCACAAAGTTACAGAATTTTAAAAATGAACAATTTTTTCCTCTATAAAATTTTTGCGAGAAGTGTATATTTAATATATATTTAATGTAGATTTAAAATGTTTTTGTATATATAATTTATATTTTTTATATATGAAACAGCGGTTAAAAATCATACTTAAATATATATTTTTTCCGTGTGGATTTAATTTGAAAAATAAGCAAGCAATAAAAAATCAGTTTTGCGTAATTTTTATTTTTTATTTAATTAAAATTTTTATTCAATTCAGTACCATTTTAATTTACAATTTAAATGGTACTGAACTGATCAATTTTTAATCAAATTAAAAATTGATCTCTCTTTAATAACTATTTAATTCAATTTAATTTTAATAAAAATTATAAAAAATAAAATAAAATAATTTAATTTAAAAATGTATCTAAATCGAGTGTGTGTGTTGAATATAACTGATTGAATATAAATATTTAATTTCAAAAGGGTTTTCTGTTTGCTAGGCTTTTTTAAGTTAACGGTGATGTCTATAATATATGACACAGACATTCTCCGGCAAATATATATTAAGATGAGTTCGAGATTTTACAATCGGATTGCGGTTTATCTAATCGAGACACTTCTAAGAATCTATGTATAACTTAATTTCATTTTTCATAAGATATATGCATTATTATCAGAAATCGAAATGCAGTATCGAGAATTTATTCACAAAAACACAAAAAACAGTACTAATGCTTACAAGACAGGAATGAAATATTGCATGAAATTAATTCATGCGATTGCAAGTAAATATAATAAACAAATGTATTTTCTATTTCTGATCTAGAATAGAAAAGTGTCTATTTTACTAATTCAACACTCTATAATTATTAAAAACAAAATTATCTAATTAAATTTATACATTAAAATTAATCATTTAAATTTTGGGTAAATTGTTTCAGTTGTGCTGATAGCATTGGTCGGAACTTGGCTTTTAATAACCACGACTTTAACAATAGGAATTTGTTTTATAATGTCGTCAAATACAGATTGCAAAATAGATTGTATGAGCAAATTTTTGGTTGTGAAACTGCAGTATCCGTACGCCCTTAGTTTACTTCTCCACTGTTTTTATAGTACTTGGGGTCTTACATATTGCCATAAAGTTTTTTCTGTGGCCATAATATCAGCATCGCACTTTTTTATAGAACAAACATTATTAATGTGAGAATATATGTTTTATATACACTCTATCAACAATTATTTCGTAATAGTTTGTGTAATAAATTAATTCGATTCTTTATATTGAATTTTTCAAAAAATATTTTATATAAATGTTCACTAAACCCAGGATTGCATACTGGGGATTAGTTAGGCAAATATTGAATTTCAGGATTTTTTATTAAATTAAAACTACTTTTGCGCATCAAGGGCGCATGCGCAAAAGATATATGCTATTTTTCGTACTCGTTTGTACAAAGAGAATAAACATTTTTGTTGTCCTGAGAGGGCGTTTAAAATTGCGTAATAATTTTGTATGGGGTGTATTTTTGAATTGGACCAAGAAAATATAAAATGTTCATTCTTCATTTACATTTAGGTCTAATTTACAACGTATTGGTAAATTTTCGTCTTTGGAAGAAGAAAATTACAATACAAGCAATTTATTTAAACACTGTATAAGAAAACATAAACTTTTACTTTGGTATATTTGGCAATATTTTCATTAATGCTTTATGTTGCTTCAATCGAATGAAAATGTAATTAAATTTGTTTAAGGATAACAAATATGTCTAATGATATTTATGGCCTGACAGTGTTATTTGGTGTATGTTCTGTCGTTGGTGTATTAACTTTGGGTCTATATACGGTACTAAAATTATACCCTATATATTATATACCCTAAAACATACCTACTCAATCTTTTGTGTTTGTTACTTAAAATTTAAATACAAAATATTCTTTCAGCTAAATTTATTTACAGAGAATGGTACTGCGTTATTTATTGTAATACCGTTTCTATTTGTAATCATGTTTTTTGCATTTGTAGTATGCCTTATTGGAGAATTTTTTCTCGAACTGCATGATAACGCAAAATATTCAGTGTAAATCAACTTTCTTTAAAAGAAATTTTACATTTTTTATTTTTATCATTAAATCTTCAACTTTTTTCAGTTATAAATCATCATGGATAAATATATCTGTGAATTACAGAAACGTAATAAACATTTTTATGACGAGGTGCAATGTTTCAATAAGTCTTAACGCTTATGGCAGTTTGATATTATCAATTGAATTATACACAAAGGTTCTTTTGAATATAATAATATTTGTATGATTTTGCTTAATTTAATTTTCTGATTTTCATTTTAGATGATCAAAATGTCTGTGACGTATTATACATTTCTTTGGACAGTTGGAAAAGTATAACAACTTGTTAAAGTTGAACAAATATATATTTTATCAGATATATACAATATCAGATGAATTCTAATTCTTTTTCAACTTTTATCGTGTAGAATAATGCAATTATACACGTTGGAATGTATAATAAAAAATGAAATTATTTTTCAACAAAAAAATATTTAATCACAGTAATTTCTTTAATTAATTAAAATATCTTAATTACCACATGAATAATTTACACTGAGAAAATTACACTGTTTAAATTGTTGAGTAAAGACAATTTATTAACGCCTTTTAAATAATGTTTCAATTTAATGACAAAATTGATAATACATTTTTTGCTACTTAAATTAACAATATTTCTTAAAATTTAAAAATAAACGGACAATAATATACTCATTGTCATTGTATAAAAATTATTGAATGACATTACGGATGAATAACAATTTTACGCTATATATAGTCTTAAAATTAATCTAAGAAATTTATAGAAACTTCTCACAGTAATAAAAAGTATACTTGAGTAGAGTCTTAAACTGTTTAAGCAACAGTGCATTTTTCTTAGTGTATAAACATTAGTATATAGAAATGAGGTTTCATTATACATGTTTAAGGAAGAGCAAGATTTGTTTGTATAAATGTTTAGTAATAAGCATATTAACAGAATAAAACTGGCTATTCTTAATATTTAAGCAATTAAGAACATTAAAAATAGTTATCAACTAAAATACAAAGAAATGTCACACGTATCCTCAACTCTATATACAATTATACATTAATTTCAAAATACATTGTTTCGAACAAAAAATCATAAGCCTATATCAAATCATTCATAATCAGAATAAACCATCCATTCGTTTCTAATATATAAATGTAAACGTAAGATCGAATATTCGAAGTATATACAATGAATCAGTTCTTTAATATAAAAAAGATGACTTACATATTTTTATGTGTATAAAATTGTATAACATCACATGATTTTTTTTAGCATAAGTATCAATAAAGTATTATAACTATCTACAAATTTAAAATCAATGTACAATAAAAATGTTAATTCATTAAACAAAAAAAGACAGTGTAACTCTTAAATTCAGAAGTTTCGAACACTGAACATATGTTATTATGACTTTAAAGTTTATCCACACAAAACAATTATAACAAATAAATACGTATTTATCGGAAATATACACGTTTACGTGCATGATATGTTTAACACAGGGTTCATATAACAAAAAACTGGTTCCTTTTCTTTAAATTTCGGCGAATTACATATATGAATACTATTTAAGAACATTCATTATAAAAATTACAATATAAAAGACACGTTGTTCGTACGATTTTGTTTATAAAAAACATATTTGTTTTTCAAAAATAAGCTAATCTTTTAAAAAGAGTATTCTTTTGATTAACAAATTGTTCATGCCTTTGAGTTAACTTGGTTGACTTCAACGGTTTTTTCGATTTTCCTCTTTTCCCAATTATTAATTGCTTTCAAAGGATAACATATTAATGCAGATAAGAAAATCAGAGAGCCAGATAAGTAGAAGGATGCATTGTAGCTTCCTGTATAATCCAAAAATGCTCCTAAAAAGAAATATAATTATTAGAATTTCATCTAAAATATTTTATAGCTTATCATAATAGTAATAATAATAACCCGATAATGGCGCTCCTATTGCTGCACCCATCCCTTGAAAGAGAAGTATAAGTCCAAAACCATTGGTGAGTTTCTCAAGTCCTAATAAGTCAACCACAATGATGGGTCTTAGCGATGCAAAAACAGCTGTAAAAAGTATGCAATGTATATAGTAATTGTTATACTAATTATTTATGATACATTTTTTGAGTACAATAAGCCTCGTGTATATAATATAAATGAAGAAGTAAGAGTGTAGCAAACTTGCGAGACTAATCGGCAATATTTCTCTAGTTGCGGGCGATATTTTTTCTTACAAATGCATCGAAAAGATCTATCTGCCACACGTAGACAAATAATACAGGAATTTTTACTGTTGAGACGGTATTCGGTCTGTATAAGACAACAAATAAATAAAAATACTGTCTTTAACAAGGACTGTTATGATGTAAACGAACATTTTTCTAGAAAAAAAAACTTTAATTTTCACTCCTAGGGAGAATTGCTGTCTAGAGATGGAAAGTCATTTGAGAGATGACAATATTTTTCCTTTCAAGGGAGAGAAACAGTATATTACGCAACAAGGGAGATGAGATCGGGAATTCGCTTTCCCGAGCGAAGTTTACAAGCCCAGCCGAAGGCGAGATTTGTAACCGCGAGGGAAACGAATTTCCGATCATCTCCCATGTTACGTAATATATTTTTCGTTACGCCGTTTTCCTAAATCTCCCTAGGGAGGAAAATGGCATTTCCCTCCCCGAGTAACGAAAATGCCATTTTCGTCCTACTTTTGAGTGAAGAAAATATGCGTCTTCGATGTATATGTGAGAGAAAATTTATTATCGATAGAAAAATATAACATTCTCCGATTAATAAGAAAGATCAAGAGACACGGTAGTGTCTCTGGCCAAGTACAAAAAAACGATCGTTTTTTATTTCTTATTGAAATTATTCGACTTTGACAGAAAAATCTTAGCCGCCATATATTGTGAAATAACGTTTGACAACACCGCAACGTATATAAAATACAGAATAGGTTAAATAGAAACCTTAAATTTGCTAGTCAAATCTAAGATATACGTAAATTTACTAATTTACTAAAATAAGTGTAAATTCAAGTCATTCATATTTAAACATTATTTAATGAATGTTTAACTTGAATTAGAAATAATTGAAGTAATTTGTATTTGTGTCTTTATATTTAAAATTTCTTAGTTTTGAATGTATTAATAAACTTACATATGCTGATGCCAAAGAGGGCGCTGTAGAAAAATTGATATCCTTCTCCAAGTGATATGCCTGATAGGATTGTACATAATCCACCCATGCTGATAAACAAATTGTTTACGACAAGTGCATCTACTCCGGGAAAACTACTTGCTATACCAAATACAACACGACCAATAGTGTTTCCGATTCCAATAACGGAAACAAGAAACATTGCTGTGGATTTATCAATTCCAGCCTTTGTTGCTCTGTCTAAAAAACATAAATAAAAATTAATCATTGTAATCATATATTTAAGCCAACAAATGCAACAAAACAATATTCAACAAAATCATTTAAAAAAAAATGTATATATAATTTAGACGCAAGTATAAGAAATGAAAGAAGTGAAATAATCAAAGTATAAATCTTGTACCCATCAACTGTAGTTCGGTTAAAATTTAACTCCTAAGTTTGTTTGCTTGTTAGTAATTTTTATTAAAAAAAAATCAATAAAAAATAAAAAATTCAAATATTATGACATTTTGATATAAAAAATTTGAACTTGATGAAAAGACACTTAACACGAATGAATTTAAATCGAATTTGCACAAAGTTTTTGATGCAATTCTATAAGCGAAAACTTTATTGAGTGTACATCGATTTTGAAAAAGTATAACATACCAGGCAAGTACAAAAAAGGAGTATAAAATCCTGTCATCGTTATTGCACCACTAATAGCCAATATTAAAAAGCTTGGACTTTTAAGCAAAGAAAAATCTAACATAGTTGACAAAATGCGAGTAAAACTTTCTGGGCACAAATAACATTTGCCACTTTGTTCTTCGGCTATATCATTTGTCGTGGGTAATCTTGTCACGGACATATTATATCCAACTGATGATAACTAAATGAACAAAGAATAAATTGTACAAATATATATCTCATTAACATAAACAAATAATACCTTAATAATACAAACAAAATAAGAAAACTTGAACAATAAACAAAAGTATGGATAAATTAATTGAAAGTTATCATTTATTAATGCTGAAAATAATGCAATATTTTAACTGACAGAATTGTTCAATATCGAGAAACTTAAGTTGTTTACTTGATTCGAAACAATTTGTATCAAAATTCAATTGATGGTCAGTTAAAATTTGTTTCGTTTAACGATTAAAAGTGGTAAGATTTTGGAAGTGCAGTGCAATAATTGTACTCTACAAATTACCACCACCACTCTAGTCGTATCCCTGTAGTATACAAGCTTCCTACGATATTTCATCACTGAATAATTACATTTTGAGCATTAATAAAATCAACTTAGTCTAATTCATCTTTCTCTACATCCAAATAGCTAAGATCATTTTGTTTGTTTGTAAAACATATTCCTAAATTAGAAAGATTAGTTACGTTTTATTTGAACTATTACTAAATATCTAACGATTTTGAATAACATGATAAACTCCTTACCTGAGATTTATACTGAGATAATCTAGTTAAAGATCCACTATAAAAAATATCATCTCGGTAATATGGCCTCTGCGGAAATTCTTTGCTAGATGAAATATTTTTCGACGCTACGAGCTTAAATGATCTCTGACTTGTTTCAGAATCCGCTCGATGTCGGCGACCACTAATTGTGTGTCTTCGGACCTTTTTATTCGAGGAAAACAAAAGCATAAAACAATTAAGAACAACAACATTACACAAGTAATAACACAACATTACGGCGTTAATTTATCAGCTTAGTCATTAAACTTTAGCATAATAGAGAAAAATTAAAAACTAGCAATTCAAAAAGCATCAAGCCCAAACTAAAGGTATACAATAACTAAGAAGAAAAACAAATAAAAAATGCTTACGTTTCCATTGGCTTTATCAGAATCACCTTTGAGTAAGTGATCTTCCTCTGGATTCATTGACTCTTCCTTAATATTTTCTATTTCTAAATTATGGTGAAGTGGTACTGACAGTCTCTTTTGATTACTCACTGTCATATTTTCCAACTGACTTTCTTCAGTGATTTTATGTAACGAATGTAAAGATTTACTGCTACTGTAAGTAAAGAAACATTGGATTAATAATTATTTACTTTTTTTCAACAACTTTGGCAATTTGATATATACGTACTTTAAATCGTGAGTACTATTAATCATCTCTGCGACAGTTGGATAGTCTGTATTATTATTTGTTCCTAAACGATTTTTCGCTGGCAAAGACAGTACGCTGCCTTTTTCCGATTGATTACATTTTTCCAACTCAACTTTCCCATTAGTTGGTAAAGTAATTTTAACTCTCGTTTGTTTTACAGGTCGGAATAATGCAGCGAACACTGCACAATTTAATAACATACCTAGACAGCAAATTCGTTATCAAATTAAGTGGTAAGTCAAACATATAATATAGTTAGAATAATTTGATATTATTTGATTGAATTAATTTTAACAATTGTAATAAACGTTTTACCTCCGTGGATGATTAATGTGTCTCTCCATCCATAATAAGATATCAAACTATTCGTAATTGGTGCAAGTAAAAATGCGCCTATTCCAGATCCACACGAAGCTATACCAGTAGCTAATGGTCTCCATTTGTCAAAATAATACGACGCAATAATAGCAGAAGGGCCGTAAATTAAGCCATTGCCTAAGCCACCTAGTCAAAGTACAAAGTTAATGTAATTAGGCCAAAGTCACCAATGTGATGATTATTATCTTAGAAAACACTACATAAAAAGTTATGAAAATGAACAACACATTTCTGCTTTTATAATTGCATAGGGCATTTAGCAACATAATTACCTAAAATTCCATACGATATGTACAGATATTCGATTGAAGTACTTGAATACGAGAGTATAAATGCAATACAACTGATAATGCTTCCTAATATTGCAACGCATCTAAATCCATATCTGTTTGCTAACGTGGAAACAAATGGTCCTGAAACAACACCAATAAGTTTAATTTATTTTAATCAATCATTTTTGTTTTCTGTTCTAAAAAATTCTTTTTTTAATATTTTAAACTTAATAATTTCAATTATTTTTTAAATAATTTGCAATATAATTTTATTAATTCTTCCTAAAACTCTTTTCATTAAAATATTCATAATTTGTTTCATAGTAATTTGTGTATGAATTTTTCGATAATTCTAAACTTTGAGATAAGATAGTCAATTTTATGTAACTTCACCTTTCTTTGTATAATATTAGATCTTTGACTTTTATGCAATTTTAATGTCTATTAATAAATAAGAATATAATATAATATAATCAAAATCGAAGACATTGACATCAGTTTAAGTAAACAATTCAAAATAGATGCATCGATAATGATAATTATGCCGATAAATTACTACTTTATTACAAACAGTATAATTAAACAATTTTTATTTTATTTTTCTTAGTTTTTCTTCAATTTGAAGTATATACAAAACTATAAATTTAATTTCAATTATGTTTAAATGAAGAAAATAAAGAACTGTAGAAGTAACTTGTATTTCTCTAAAATTATTTATGATAAAAATAACATTTCTGACCCTCTGAATTGAAAGATGAGCAGAATAAAAATGTCGTTTAAAAGTACATGAAAAAATCACACAATT
>JABFPJ010005929.1:0-11550 GCA_022817425.1 Gryon sp. ZL-2020
ACTGAACATGAAGAAGAAGAAGAAGAAGAAGAAGAAAACGACGTTTTTCTTAATTTGCGCGAAAAACGTCGATTTTCGGATGTTAATATCTCGCGAACGGGTGGACCAATTTGAAATTTGTTTTTTTTATTGTCTTCATGTCGATGATGGCGACAATATTACAGCAAAAGAATGTGCAATTTTATTGTTATTGTTGCCTTTTTTGTATGTTGAAAAATGGCATTTGTTTGTATCTGAAAAAAGACACGGTAGTGCTGGCCGTACAAAAAACGTTCGTTTTTTTTGTACTTGGCCAGAGACACTACCGTGTCTCTTGATTCAATTCCATGTTGTGTATATACCTTGTATATATGTACATAAACATAATACCTATGAATTTGGTTTTTATCCATTCTTAGTATGCATTGGAACACTGATCAAACCGCTTTATGTTGTGATATATTTATAATTATTATATTTATTATAAATTTTATTTATTTATAATTTATTATATTTATTAATTTATACAATGTTGCATTTTGTGTTAAGTCAAAAAGGACGTAATTTATTGTTACACGACGGATACACTTTTCGATGGATAAATCAGTGTAAAGATCACGTAACTTGGCGTTGCACAGATTATTCTATAAGCGGATGTTCATCGCTTTGTAAAACAACAAGTGATAAACGTACAGGTACAAGTTTATATTATCAGAACTATTTTATGTCAGTCGAGTTCTCAAATTCTTACATAATTGTGCCGCTTTACAAATAATTAGGTAATATAATATCAGTGGACTCACACAATCACGCAGCAGACCCGGAAAATATTGAATTAAAAAAAATCAAATCAAAACTTAAGAAGCGCTGTTTAAAATCCGAAGATAAACCAAGTATCATTAGTTCAAAAATTACTGCAAAATGCCAAGAAACAGTTGCAGTTAAATTTCCACATGACACTTCTTTGAATAGAACGATTCGTCGCGCTCGTCATAAAGAATTAGATTATCCAACAAATCCGACAAATTTATTAGATTTAATAATTCCAGATCATTTATGTAAAACATTGGATGGAGATAAATTTTTGTACAATGATGAAGGTTTAAAATTATCTAAATGTTAATTATTTGTGTTTATACTTTGATTATACAATTATTTTATGAATATTTATTTATATTTTAGTTAACGTTACTGGTGCTGAAAAAGATTTTCTGTTATTTACAACTGCTCGAAATCTGGAATTATTAAAAGAATCGAAAGTGTGGATGAGCGACGGAACTTTTGATACCGTTCCGAAGTTGTTTTTGCAATTATATACAATACACGCAGTAATTCAAAATAATACAAGCATACCAGCAGTATATATATTGATGGCACATAAAACGGAGGATGCATACATTTCTGCACTGAAAAAATTGAATTCCTTTGACAAGTCAATAAAGCCGAGTACTGTGATGGTCGACTTTGAATGTGCGAGTATTAATGCTTATAAAATTGTTTATCGCGATGTTAATGTAAAAGGGTGTTATTTTCATTTCAACCAATGCTTATGGCAACAAATACAAAAAGTAGGTTTATCTACGAAATATAATACCGATTTAGATTTTTATTACAATATTAAATTACTGAAATCTTTAGTTTTTGTACCTACGGAACATATTGTTTATGCATACGACAAACTAATAAAATCAAATTATTTTGTTGAAAACATCGAGGATTTGGAAGAAATCTTGAAATATTTCGAAAAAACTTGGATTGGGACTACGCGATGCAATGGTACAAAGAAACCGCCAAGATATTGTTTCGAATTATGGAATCATTACGATTCCATAATATCGGATTTGCCAAAAACAAATAATTTGTGCGAGGCATGGCACAATCGCTTTTCAATACTTATTTCACAACACCACAGCAATATATTCAAATTCATTCATACTTTACAAGAAGAGCAAAGTCGCACAAACCGTTTGTCGGCGAAATTAGATCGCGGCGAAGAACCACCAAAAAAAAGAGCTAGATGTATAAATTCAGATAATTTGTTAAATGTAGTTAAAAAAATTAAAAAGAAAGAAATATTGTCGTATTTAAGTAATATTGCAAACAATTTGTAATCAATTATTTGATTGAAAACGTTTATTATTAAAATAAACATTTATTTTGTCCACATTTATTTTGCCCGTATTTATTTTGTCCACATTTATTTTGTCGCATTTATTTTGTCCACATTTATTTAGTCCGGTTACCGAATGATACACATTTCAAGTGTCTTTCTGAAGATTTTTCCGCCACCCAAAAAAAATTATTATTATTATTACTCATTATCCGGTCAGAATTTCTATTCTGCCCGGGCTATTTCCTGGCACTCACCCTCGGCAACTCATGTTGCCGAGTCCATGCAACTCATGGGGCAGCCATAGAGCATTTTTATGTAGTATTCCTATAAGTACCACATAAAATACCACATAAAAATACCATATTGCTGTCCCATGTGGACCTTGCTCTCGGCAGCGCAACCTCACAAAGGTCACATGTAAATGCTTTACTATATCCCAAGTACAAATTTTCATTGAGTGTTCATGGGGACCATGCGAGGGGTATATTCTAGAGCCTTACAAGGCTTTCCGCGCTATTGCCTTGCAAAGTGTGCCACTTAACCATTATAAAATATAAACATTTTCACTCCCCTGAAGGGGAAGAGGGGGGGGGGTATCAACTTTTATGCATCCGGAAGCTCCTCCGTAAAACCCCTACTCCTCTTCTATCTTAACTTATTTTTCATTCGCTGAAGAAATCCGCTTGACGAAACCCCTTCGTTCATTTATTTGAATCAGCACATTCATTTCATTGCGCTCATACATTCGTTGTGCCTCAGTGGGAGGACTTGAACTTAGCCGTTTCACCTCCTCCTGACGATTGGCGGTCTACCATAAGAATCGTTAACGTTCACTGACCATTCCCTCCAGTCTGGAGGCTTTTCCTTCAGACGCGCTTTGCTTCACTAGCCGATCAGCCACCACAAATCCTGGGGTTCCCCATCAAATGTTCAATGCCCGCCATTAGTATTCATCTATCTCTGCTCTCCAAGCCCCGCTCGCAATTACCTCCAGTACAATCGAGTCAGACTAGGCTATATAAAAAAAATTCTCATTTTTAATTCTTTTCTACTGTTTTTTTGTGTTAACTATTTTTTTCATTTACATAATAAGATCACAATATGATGGGACTTGGGCACAGTATATTTAGTTTCAGTTAATAAAAAGAAGCTTAGGGTGAAAATTTCTGAAAATTATACTGCATTAATTATTTTCTTGAACGAATGTTTATTTCTTGTTAATAAAATTATAAAATAAATTATACAAAAGATGTATAGCAATGTTTTACATGTTATTATCGTCAAGAATAACATACTTTCCATTAACACATGTTTCAGAAAAATTGATTTTAATCATTGTAAAATTTGGAAATGAAAAAAAATATGCGATATCGTATCTTGATTAATTTCTAATATTAGTTACGATTACTAATAAGTCACTATTCGCTGAATTTATTTCCTTTTTTTTAATTTGTTATAGTCAATTTTTTTCATAACTCAGTAAAAAATAGAAGAAAAATATAATAAACCTATGTTGGATTTTATTTTCCATTTGTCATAAAAATGAAAATACAAAACTCAATCTATTATATTTGTAAAAGATAAAGAAATTAAGGCTGTCTGCACGACATATGTTGAGTGAAAGAAAATATTTGTTTGGAAAAGACCATTTACGATGTAACTCTCTTTTGGATTGCATTTCTGCCGATACTAAGATAATAAAAGATTGTAAATCATAGCAATGTAAAGAAATGCTATGTACTATAACCGAAATAGGTTACGGCACCGCTGAAACTCGGCGAACTGTCAAAGTGAACGTTCGCCGAACGGACTTTAAAGAGCCAATAGCCCGGCCAATCGCGTCGCGCGGTTAGCCGGCCAATCCGGACGTGCGAAAATTTGAGCGCGCACGTTCGGAAAGAATTGGCCGGCAATCTTGTTTTGGTTTTCGCCGCCCCGAAATCGTAGCATAAAACTATTGCGTTTTTTGCAACAAATTGTCGTCGTTTGTTCCAGCATCGTTGCCTCTTTCTCCGTGTTCATCGTTTTCGCCGTCAACGTCGTCCAGGTCATCGTCCAGGTTCATTGTCGTCATCGTCGCTGTCGTCGTCATCGTCATCGCCAATTTTTTTATTTTTTGTTCGTGCCGTTCTTTCGTGTCCGTCTTTGCACGAGTAAAGTTCTGCCGCTCGATCGGCCACCCTGTCTTTTTTTGATTAAACAACTTAAATCACCGGTGAGCGGTCCACCGCGTGACAATATTTAAAAATAGATTTTTTACAGGGTTTTTCTCATTCTGTTGTGTGTTGTCTTCAGAGCATGAACTCTGTATATTTGAGTAATGTTCCGCGTACTCATGATATATAAGATACATTAACCCGTAAGTGGGCGCGCATATTTCTGACCTTTTTGTTTATCAACAAACATGCCACTTGGTTATCCTTGTTCATCGGTCAAAATGACCGATGCGCGTCCACTTACAGATTAACTAAATTCAAGTAACGTGTTTTAATAATTCCACCCATAATTCCAATATGTTATGGGACCAGAAATCGCGGTTAATAAATTAAATATAGGTTTGTTCGTTTTTGATAAATAATTTTTGAGAAGAAATAATTTGAAGACATTGAGTTTATCGCAATATGGGATGAAAATGTTGGAGCGTCTAGCAATAATTTTGAAATGGGACATACTGCACAAATTGGATACTTGGATAAGTATTTTTGTTTTAAATAAAAAAGGGAGAAGTAAAACTAAGTGTCAATAATATAAATTAAATATGAACATATGATCTATATACTTGTCTGATTAAATATTTTCGTTGGTTTAGGTAAAATAACATAACATAATTTTTATTCTTGCTTAAAATTATTCTTGCTTGATTTTGAAACATGATTGGCGTAATAATCAATGCTATTTTAAATTGTATGTGAATAATAATATTTTAATATTTTAAGACAATTATAATATTTTTGTTGATATGATAAATAATTATATTTATATATTCTCTTTAATAAAAGCTGTAGCATACGAAAGTTAGCTGTTTATCAAACATTTAAGTATGAGCACTTTTGCCGCTATGGAATAGTTACTGATTGGTCGTTTCAAATTCAGAGAGACAATATGTATTGCGAAAAAATGAAATGAGAATATCGTTATGTTTGACAGATTGTCTTGTTTGAATTTTTATTAGTATAAAATGTTAATTATTCGTTTTTAGAATTATATATCATAAATTAAATTAATATCATAGACAGTTAGATAGGTTATAAATAATATGAGTGATATTATTATATATATATTTTTATTTAATTGAAAGAATAATAAAAATTGGGAATGTCATATAAAAATTTCGCACAAAATTATCAGAAACCTAATATTAAATACACAAAAAACTGACACTTAAAAATCACGTACATAAAAAACCGAAACATTCAAAACTCGCACAAATATATCAGACACATCAAAAACTGACACATAAAAATCCAGCACAAAATTATCAGATACATAATATTAAATACACAAAAAACTGATACTTAAAAATCACGTACATAAAAAACTGAAACATACAAAATTAGCACAAATATATCAGACACGATAATATCAGACACATAAAAACCTGAAACATAAAAATCCCGCACAAAATTATCAGAAACATAATATTACATATACAAAAAACTGACACATGAAAACCATGTACATAAAAAACCGACACATAAAAAACTCGCACAAATATATCTGACACGTTAATATTAGACACATAAAAAACTGACACATAAAAATCTAGCACAACATTCTATCATTTTTCGTTATATTTTCTCTATCGTTGGTACCAGATCGTGGGAAACATTTTGTACTCGAGAGCAGCTATCCTCTAACGGACATTTACTAAAATTAAATAAGGCCGCGGGAGTTCTAAAATACTCATAATAGTTCCAATCATAATACAAGTAATAATGTTGTTGTCATTATTATAATTATATGATCGATTATTAATTATTTATACAAAAATATTATTTATTAATAAAATTAAATTATTATAAATCAAAAATATAAAACATAATGAAATTAATATATAATATTGCATTTTACTTACTTTAATGATTATCATAATAAAAAAAATTAACGTATGTTTAATTTCTTTTATTATGTTTTTTTATATTATGTTTTATTTATTTGATTTTACTTTATAAATAAAATCATGTTTATGATTATGGGAAGCTTATGGGAAGATTACGGGAAGATTATAAGAAGCTTATGAAAAGATTATGTGTTTCCGGATGGAAACTCAAAAGTCAGTATGAGGAATCAAGAAGGAAGCCCATGACGAAGTCACATAAAAAAAGCGTTTTTATTTGTCTCTCAAACTTTACAAAAGGAATATTATTACGTTGATTTAACATCGTCTTCGTCGTTAGCGGTTAAAGTTACTTTTCAATATTATTTCCTCTTTTCGCGGAATACGCGCAAGACGACGGGTCGACTAGAACTAGTCTCCCGGAACGAGTAGATCCATGATCGACTCGTTACGGGAGTCTAGACCCCCCGCAAGTTCTAACGGAGCCAAGCGGGTTCCAAGCTTGCAGGGATGCAAGCATCCGTGAACATTATGGGAAGCTTATGGGAAATTTGTGTAGGAGCTTATGAGAAGCTTATGAAGAGCTTATGGCAACCATCCTATGAGGAGCTTATGAAGCGCTTACGAGTCTATTGTACTCAACTAGGTTATGTGATAGGAATATCTTCTGTATAATATTATTTGTAATTTTGTTAGTTTGAGACATATTTTTTGAAACGTATCTTTGTGTTTCGATTTTTTTCTATTTTCTAGAATAAAATTAGGTTCCATATTAATTCTGTGTATCAGAGAATTACGTTTATGTTGTAACAGTAGTATAATTTTATTCTATAATTTTTGTTGTGTCACAATAATAAATAAGTTTATTGCTAGCTTATTAATTTTATTTATTATTATTATTAAAAATAATATTAAGTTTATTGTTAATAATTAGTCTAATGTTAATTGATTATATAAGTTCACGAGTGAGTGAGATAACTTGAATTATTTGTATTTAAAATAATTTTACTTTCAAAGATGTGATTGCACGATTATTTTTTTATCTGTGAAAATGTATGATTTACTTAGCAAAGAATATCACCATTTCACATTTGTATTTTTTATGAAAATGATTTTTCAGATATGAAATGTTTTATGACTTAGTGTTTATTTTTGCCATTGTATTGCTGCAGTCAAATATGCACAGGCTCATAATCTTTGAATCCATATAGAGAGGTTAAGTTGTGGCCAAATTCACGCCGACTCATACAGGTTGGACCAAATGAGAATATAAGTGAAAACATATCGAAAACAACACATCGGATCAAAAAAAAGTTGTAATAAAAGTTGTCCGTCTCGACGGGGAATATCCAATAATACCAAACTCGACCTTTAACCGCCCACCCCCTAGGGGATAGCAAGTGGGGCATAAGAAACTTAAACAGAAACCCCTATTTTTCATCGCAGATTCAAATTCCCCACAAAAAATTACATTGATTTGACCTACGATGTAAGTCATTTTGGTCGTTAGCGCTGCAATCGACAAATTAAAAAAATGTCCAAAAATTGCTTTAAAATTAGGGATGACTTTTAAAACTTACCTAATATATAAAAAATAAGAGCAGATAAGAGTGATACTTAAATTAAAAAACTACTTTTAGCGTTACCCAGGAACAACGACATGGACGTAGTAGTTTTCTGTCCCCTTTGGGGTGCTTGATTAACGTGAATCCCCTTGCTTCTCACGAATCAGGGTGCTTTTTAAATGTTTGTTTTCTTTTCAAATTTGCACTACCACTTCAAAAGTAGCCACGAAGATATTGTTCAAAGTTAGCCCCTTCAGCTGGGATACATAAGTTCAATCTTCTGTAAGAGTTATCAACAGTTTAAAGCAACACATCGTGCGATATAGCTGCACAATACGTTGTTTCATATCATCTCTTGTTGTTGGCTGTCGTTCATACACTGCATCTTTAAACATGCCCCCAAAGAAAAGTCAGGAGGTGTTAAGTCAGGTGAAAGAGGAGGCCACAAGAAAGGTCCACCACGACCAGGAAATCGTAAATTCAAAAAGTTTCTAACGATAATAGCGTAATGAGGTGCTGCACCATCCTGTTGAAACGACATTCTTTGCCTACATGCTAAATCTACGTCCTCCATTAATACACCAAGATGGTCTCTAAGAAGTTCTAAATAAGAAGCCCCTGTTACGTTTCCCTCAAAAAGTGGGGACCAATTAAATATCTATTTACTACATCACACCAGACCATTAAAGAACATCCATGTTGATGGTCAACAGCTCTATGCCAATACGGATTATTTTCAGACCAATAGTGGCTATTGTGTCTATTAAGTTGTCTGTTGCTTTTAAACATAGCCTCATCACTAAGAAGAACATATCTAAAAAAAGGATCGTGAGCAATCCTTTGCAAAGTCTATTGGCAAAATCGATACCGTGCTTGCATATCCGCTTCCGTTAATGCTTGAGTTAGTGTTATATGGTATGCATCGTATTTTCTGGCATTTCAAAGTCTCAAGATTGTCATTTTTGGATTTCCGGCTTGTCTTGTATTTGACGGCTGCTAATATAAGGATCCAAATGAACGCACGCAGGTACAGTAAGATTCCGTACATCATTTTCATCGTTCTGATGTTCATAATTTTGACGAGTTAGGCGTCCATTGCGTGCCCTTAATGTAAGATAACGGATAGTCACGTTAGTTGGATGTCGCCTGTTTTCAAATCGTTGAGCGTAGAGTCGGGCAGCAGCAGCATAATTATTGTAACATTCACCTGAAACCCAAATCGTATATTGATACGATTTGGTATATTGAATCTCCGTAGAAGTATAATGAGCCATGTTTTGAAAAAAAATATTACGAATTTTCTTGATTCTCTCAAGATGTTTTCAGTTCTGATTCTGAAAGAAATGTAAGCTCTGACCGCAGTGCCCGTCCTTTCATAGTCAACCGTAATTTGTCAAACACCGACAGCGTCGCGTCAAATGATCTTCTTTTCATTTTGATGGAAGGAGGCAACTTTTTAAGAGAGATCCCTACTTTTGAAGCAATTTTTGGACATTTTTTAATTTTTCGATTGCAGCGCCATCTGTCGACCAAAATGACTTACATCGTAGGTTAAATTAATGTAATTGTTTCTGGGGAATCTGAATCTGCGATAAAAAATGGCGGTTCCTATTTAAGTTTTTTATGCAACACCGCCCACCCCCTAGGGGGTGAGGGGTTAAAGGTTGAGGGGTTGAGGTTCGTATCATTGGATGTCCCCCGTTGAGACGAACAACTTTTATTACCACTTTTCTTTTATTCGATGCGTGGTTTTCGAAATATTTTCACTTATATTCTCATTTGATCCACCCTGTATATGCGAGCGTGTAACGTGAAGTTGGCCGCTTTGACTTAGGCGAGTACTCAATCACGCGATGTTGTGCAACTAATGAACGGCAATTATGTTAAGGGGACTCTCCACGCAAAAATGACGAAATTTCGCAAGAAAACCGAAGAACTTTTTTTTGAATTTTCGGATACTTTAAAATGTCCTCTTTCATGTGATGCTTCATTTTTTAGAAAGACTCATTATAAATGAAATTAATAAATTAATAATTATGCACATCGATGCAAGGGCGGATAAAATGCTTTTACGGCGGTTTTTTTGCTGTTTTGTGTGTAAATAAACATAAAAATATTACATTTGATGATATTTTTTGATAATCATTATCTGTGTATTATCATTATAATATTAAAATTATTGTGGATTTTTAAATTAACTAAGAATATAAACCGCAGAAAATGTAAGTGAAACTTTAATATGCATTTTTCTCGTAAACTTATTTATATCGATTTTCCAAATTTGAAATGTTGGTGGGAGCTCAATTTTCATCCGCTTGGATTCTTTTTTTATTTACTGTTTAGAATTCATTCCTCTAGGACAATTACGGATAGATTTTGAATAACTATTAATAAGAAAAAGTTATAAACAATAAAGTAAAAGAAAACACGTTTTTTGGCGTTTTTTGATTTGATTTCACATTATTGTCCATAACTTTCGTTTGTTAATAGTTATTAAAAATCTGTCCGTAATTTATCTAGTCCTCTAAATAAGGAAAAAAATGGTGCCAATAAAAATAAAATTGCTTGTAATTTAAATTTAATTACTTTGCTGTGAGCATTAGTCACGGCCAAGTATTTTACAATTCCATATTTATTAGATTAAGAAAACTAAGAAATCTAAGAAAACAATGGTGGTGGCGGTTCTTCAGTACCCGGACGTTGCTCTAACCCGCAAGGACCTCGTTGCGCTGAGGCACGCTGTTGGAGAGGAAACTGATAAGCTTCCGATCGAACAGTGGCCAAGGTTCAGCGAGTGCTTCTGCAGGAGAGGAGTTCTGATACTTTTTGCTGCGGACAGTGCGACAAAGACCTGGTTTACTAACTGATTTGACGCACTTAAAATGGTCGTCGGTAAAACAACGAAGCTGGGAGGCGTTGAGCTTCTTCAGAAGTTCCTGCGCGCGACCGTCAGGATTCCGGTTTCCTCAGGAACTGTGAAGACTGCGGCCGACGCGCTGGCACGGCTGGGTCGGTTCAACCCGACCCTGAACACGACTTTTACAGAGATCTGGCCGCGGTAGCGTGTATTATCACATTGGGGAGGAATAGATCCACTGTGGTCTTTGCTTCGGCTTATTTTCCTCACAAAGAACCGGAAGTTCCACTACTTCGGGTAGAAGATTTGATCAAGTACTGCAAGGAGAAGGGACTACCACTAATTTTAGGATGCGATGCTAATGCTCACCACACGATATGGAGCAGCACGGACATCAATGAAAGAGGCGATTGCCTCTTAACGTTTATGGCCGGGACCAATCTACAAATCGTAAACAAAGTAAATGAACCAACATTCAGGAATGCTATCCGGTGTGAGGTCCTTGACCTTACCTTCGCTAGCTTCAACTTCACGAGCAACATTAAAAATTGGACAGTTTCGGACCAACCGTCTCTCTCGGACCATGCCACGATCGCGTTTGAGGAGTGCTGCTCTGCCGGGAACCATCCGAACCAGTCCACTTACAGCGGAGCACGGATTGGGGGGGAATACAGAAGGATACTGTCAAATGGTTTGGAAGGGTTTCATGCCTCCATCCAGACAGAACCGGACGTTGACCTCGACATCGCTTCCATGGTGGGCAAGCAGGATCGATGACCTGAGAGAGAAAACAAGGAAGGCCCACAAGAAGGCATTGCGTACCAGGGATGACATTGACTTTCAAGCATGGAAGTCGAGAAGAAACGATCTACGGAGTGAAGTGAGGAAAGCCAAAAACACAGGCTGGAGAAACTTCTGTAGCAATATCTTAGAAGGAAAAGAGGCTGCCAGACTGAACAAGATTCTGGCCTCTAACCCG
>JABFPJ010005930.1:0-11547 GCA_022817425.1 Gryon sp. ZL-2020
TCAGGCACGTTTTCGTATGGAGAAAGAAGAAGGCAAAGGTCGTAGAAAAAGTACGGCAGTCTGGCGTTGAATTATCAACGGTACAGAAACGCGCGCGCGGAGAAAGAAAAAGAAGCGAGAGAGAAAGAACCAAAAGATGGAAAAAGAGAAAAAAAAGACGACAAGAACAAGGTCGTAAGAAAATTGAGAAAACTCATCCCGGATACAGCCGGACTCAATCTTGACGATTTTTTTCCTTCAACTTAAGTTAAATGACAGATATAATTGACAGTTTATTATAAACTGTTAAGAAAAAAACTCAAAATCACTTTGGACTAGATTTCAAATCTGTATTTTTACTTTTCAAAGTAACTCTGAAATTATTAATGATTAAGTTATTTTTATGGTTTAGAATATCTTTCATTCAAAATTACAATTATTTTATTTAATTTTATTTGAAACAAAAATTAATGCATTTCATTTCATTTATTTTAGTCCATATATGGTCAATATACGGCCAATATATGATCGATATATGGTCAATTTTTAGTTTATATATGGCCAATATATGAACGATATACGGTCCATTTATAGTCCATATATGATCAATATATTTGCAATATATGATTTCTTGAATAATATATTGTTCATATACGTTTTATGTATGGACAATATATAATTCTTATAGGGAGGAATCTTATTATAGTAGATATAGTATCTTAATATAGTAGAAACAATTCGAAAAATACTTTGTGAATACTTTGTGCTGAAAGTCCTAGATAAGTTTAATTTGCGTCCGATTAATGAACATTTCCGGTCAAACGTTCACGTTCATTCTTCAGATTGTTAAATCAATCGCTACAACTCAATATAAATTAGAACTTTAAATTGACATTTTTCAATATTACATTTGACATTTGAAGTCTCCTTAGCGTTTCTATTTTTGTGTTCTTTCGCGTGAAATATATATGCGCGGCAAAAACTGTTTCGAATGTAATAAAAGATGTACGAAATGGTGAAAAATTAAAAATCGAAGGAAACAATTATTTTCGGTGTTTTCAAAGACACCGTCAGTTATTGCGATAAAAAGCTCTTTGGTATGCTTTTCTTTGTTTTTTTATCTGAGCGCAATTTGTTTAACTCGATTATTCAAAACTAACCGCAATTATTGAGTTTATCAAAATGTAACGTTATTTTTGCATTTTGTTGTACAATTATAATCTTGGCCGAGAAAAATCGTTACATTTATAATCACAACTGTGGATACATCTTCGTATAATGAATAAGTTAGATTGTTACTCAGGACTTTGACATGATTATCTCGAATTATTTCCTTTGACACTTTATCCTATATATTTTACTTGTTTTGTCCTTTGGCTTCACAATCTTTTATATTTGAATTGCATTTTAAACAAAAAATATACAGATCGTCTGCATTCTTTATTTTAATTTGTAACAATTATAAAAATATACAAAGGAAAAGAAAATAAATTGTAAATAGTTGGTTAATGTGCTTTATTCTTTGTATTCAGTTTAATGCAACAGTGCAAAATATTGCTGCTAGAAAAAAATATATTAAAATTTTGTTTAAATATATTTAAAATAATACTTTTAAAAAACAATTGAAATATATTTAAGAAAAAAACATATTTTTGATATATTTTATAGATATATTTTTATATATTTAATCAAGACACGGTAGTGTCTCTGGTTATTATTTCATAAATTATATATAATATTTTTAAATTATGTTTGCAAACAATTATGAAATAATATACTTATTTTACATTACGTTAAATTTCAATTGCTTAGAAAAATCTTTAATTTCTTTAAAAAAATACAAACAATGAACAACTTGTTATTATTTAACACAATAATAGTTAATAATTACAAATATTGTTAAGTGATATTGTTACTTGATAAATATCGATGAATATTCGACAATAAAATTTAAAATAAAAACAAAGGACTTATTATTATTTGTTCAAATTTATTTATTATGCGTCTATTTTAATTTCAAATTATTTTTTTTGTATTAAAAAAAATAATTAAAATTGATGTCAATTTTATTATTTAAATTATTTATAAAAATTGATTAAAATAAATTTTTATGAATGAATTGGTTAAATGAAGATAAAATGTTGAAAAATGATTAGAGAAAAGAACTTTGAAATATGATCAATAAGGATTGTTTGTTGATCGAAAAGCGCGTTCGGAAAATCGATAATCTGTAGTAGGGATGGGCGATTATTTAAAAATAATCGATTATTGAATAATCGATTAATCAAAAAATCGATTAATCGACATCGATTACTTAAAATCGATTAATCGATTTTTGATTAATCGATTTTTTTATTAATCGATTGATCGATTTTTTTATTAATCGATTATTTTATTATTCGATTAATCAATTTTTCTTATTAATCGATTAATCGATTTTTTGATTAATCGATTATTCGATAGTCGATTTTTTTATTAATCGATTATTCGATAATCGATTATTTTCAAATAATCGCCCATCCCTAATCTGTAGGATATATTAAGCATGGATGTCTCTGGGTTAGTGCATCTGCAATGGAGACATCTTACTGTTGTTGCATAAAATATCCGCTCATGAAGTATTCGTGGCACAGCAATAAAGTGAAGTCGGGCCGGCCGGCTTTGGTAATACGATAAATGTGTACAACATCCAATTCGCGGCATCATCTTTTATTCAAACTCAAACTTTTTACATTACAACAAACTGACCCAAATATCCCCGCGTTGATAGCCGTTTTACACCAATTAATCCCTTAACATTTTTATTTTTCATATATTCCCATTGTCTCAAAATATAAAGTATAATTTTATATTCTACTTATATGTCATATTGCTGTAATTCATACATAAATTATGTATTTTATATTTTTATATATAATTTTTATATTGTTCAATATATTTTTGTATACAAAATATATACTTTAAATAAATTCGAAATATATAAAAAATATATATAATTTATATATAAATTGCAGTAATATGCCATATATCTAGAATATAGAATATAATTCGAAATATATTCAAATATAGATATGTGAATATGTAATCATATATTTATATGTACATATATAAAAAAATATATGTACACATTTATAAAAAGTTCATATAGATTTAAAATATGTTTCATTTGAAAAAATGTAAAAAAATATATTTGCAAAATATGTGCAAAAATATATTTTCAAATATATTTTAGTGGCAAAAAGTTATATATTTTGACATACATTTTCATATATATTTTGATAGAATTTTGATAGTCAAAATTAAAAATATTATTCTTATAAAATGTATTTACAAACTGTCTAAAAAATATAATTAACAAAATTTTTTTTATTCTTTTTAAAATAAAATTTAAATTGAAATTTGACATTTTATTTTCAAGAAGGAAAATTTTATTGGTTTTGACATGAAAAACGTAGTTTAAAAAAAGTTTCAATTCTATAAATACACCTAAATTCTTTTACTCTGATGAAAAATTCAAGAAAATCATAAAACAACTTTATCGTAATAAATCTGGAAAAAATGGCTTATCGAATTTCGAATTAATATCCACACATTTGAGCAATTACAATTCAATTGAATTGCATTTTAAATTTGGATCAATTAAGGCTTTTTCAAAATTCAATCGCGGTTTCGAAATCACTCGATTCCACCGAATGCCCGGCTTATCTGCCGATAATTTTGTTATATTAATAGTTTTTCAAACACAAATTGTTCTTTGGTAATTGGACATACGATTTAGCGATTAAGAAATCAAAAAAAAAAATGAATCGAATCAAAATCCGAGGATCACACTTAGTCCAAAATAATGACAAAGTTTTTGTTTCAAGTGTGTTGAACGAAATCCAGACTATTTCAATGAATTTTAAAGTCTACGATGGAAAATTAATATTACATTAAACACATAAATTGTCATCTATTTATAACTCAAACTATCGACAATTACAAATAAAATAATATGCACTTTTTTTCTGTTTGTCTTCTTTTATCCATTTTGATCCTATTTTTAACTTCACTAATGATTGAATTAACAACATAATTAACAACTTTATCTAATCAACTCTAATAAGAAATTCGACGAAAAATAGAATTATTGTTTTTACTCTTTATATTCTCCTGTTCATTGATTTTGTCTCGTTTTATTTAGTTTATTTTTTTCATTCTGCTTTATTTGTTATTTGTTTATATTATTGTTTATATTTATGCTTACAATTACAGTTAACTTTATTTATTTTGTTTAAATAAATATGTGTTCATGTCCCACACGATCGAAAATATATTTTCAAAATATATATAAAATATATTTTCCTGAAAAAAATATATTTCCGGCAAGAAATTATATAAATGGCATATATATTTTATATATTTTCTAAAATATATGTGTAAAAATATATATAAAATATATAAAAAAATATATAGAATATATATTTTTTATACGTAAAACGGCAAGAAATTATATATTTCAAATATATTTTGAGAAATATATTTTCGTCCGTGTGGGGTTTTGCGAGCAACTAGAACGTTCGGTTACATCAAATGATTTAATTCCTCTAATAAAAAAGATCATATATTATACATATATATAGTATATTAGCTTATACTTCACAAAAGTCTTCCATATATGGAAGTTCCATATATGGTAAATATATCATCGATATATGATTAATATATGTTCTATATATAATCCATATATGGTCTATGTATGATCGATATATGGTTAATATATGGGCCATATATAATCAATATATCGACAATATATTATCAATATATGATTAATATATGATTTCTTGAATAATATATTGTTAATATATGTTTTATGTATGGACAATTTTTAATTTCTTTTTTTTTTTGTCAAATTCAAGTGCGATATTCAAAATTGAAAAAAAATCAAACATGGCGTTGGAAAAATTGCAAAGCGCATTATTAATTACGCAAGTACCAAAGTGACATTGTCAAACGCCGGGATATGTCCTGTTTCTTGGTGGATGACATTACATTTGGCATACACCAATAATTTGTTTTCTTCTTGAGTTTCCATTATCGATGCACCTGTATACACAACCATGCTTCAGTTTTTTTCTTTTTTGCTTTTTTTTTTGTTTGTTTGTTTTTTTTTCTTACATTTCAGACATAAATTATTCCCAGCAAATCTACGTTATTGATCACACAATTTTTATTAGATAAAAAAACGTGAATCCAATCGTACTTGTAAATATATTTATTGCACATAAACTATAAATATCAGTTTCTTTCTTTATTAAAAAATAAAAAAAAATGTTATAAAAGCTGTGTGTCATGAATAATTAGACATTACACTATGTTTTTTTATATTTATACGCTCAAAAAATGTAATGATTTAAATCAAACGCTTATTTCGACGAAGTCAAATGTAAAATTTTTATTTTATTTTGTTCAAAAAATTAAATGAAATTTAACTTATTAATTTTATTTATTCCATTATTTTAATATATTAGTAATATATATTGACAATGTATGGTACTATATGGACCATATAGTGTCAGTGTGATATATGATTGATATATGATTAATATATGGTCAATAAATGGTCCATGTGTGTTCGATGTAGAGTTAATATATGGCCCATATATGATCGATATATGGTCGAATTACAGATCATATATGGCCTTAATATATTGATAACAATTGACGTAAATATACTTAAATTATAACATATATTTGGCACGAAGAAATGCTAAGAAAAATCGTTTAGTGATACTGCTACTCGAAATAATTAATATTGAATTTCAAAATCCGGCCGATCAAAATTCGATTGAACTTTGAGATTTGAAAACGGATACAATATCTATTTATTTTTCTTGTAAGTTTAGAGACATAAATATTTTACAACGGATAATGTAAATTGTGGAAGCAAAATAAAAAGATATTTATCGAACAATTTTCCAACAAGAATGTTGTGGTCCAAATGTCTGCGGGCGCTTCTTGTGAGACACAAATTATAACAGTTGCCAAACAGATGGTGCATTTCACTGTCCAAACATCATCGTTTACATAAGGTCTTTTAACTCCATACAACACCTTGGGAAATTTTCACAAGTCTGGCGAAAAATTTGTTCCGCTTCTTATGTTTAATTAACTTCGACAAAATTTCTTCTTCATTTTGACAACAATTTAAATTACATTTTTTTTAATTAATTAAAAAAAATTTATTTAATTCGACCAAGTAAAACCTAAGTACCTAACTAAGTAAAAGTTGTATTTATTTAATAAAACTAAGTAAAAAAAGATTATATGAATTTTATTATTTTTTCATTTTTTAATTAATGAAATTTCGAATTGTACAATTAAAATTTTTATTTCATTTGTTAAGAAAATAGTTTTTATTATTAAATATATATGATGATCTTATATAATATGAATATAAGTTCAGAAATATTGAAGCTCAAAGCTTTTTGTGTGAATTTTAATGATATTAATTCAGTCGCCTATAAATATTGTTACATTCAATTTCTAATATCAATAAAGAATATGACGATGAAAAATGCACGCGAGAAGCTTTATTTATACAATTAATTAATGCACTTTTTAGAGCCGCCGAGATTATGCTCGGTCTCATTTCATAATTGAAACAATGCATTTTATTGAGATGATTTGTTTGATTTTTATTCCATTATTTTATTTTCAAACTTATTTCAATTATTCTTTTTCTTTCTTTGATTTATTTAGAATAAATACAAAATTGTTGATCGAAGCATTAAATACAATTTTTTTAATTTTATGATTTTACGTTAAGAATTTTTAATTTTCTTCTTACAATTTTTTATTTTAAAAAAATTTTACAAATAAAAAATTGTAAAAAATTCCTAAATTTCTAAATGTCTTAATTTTTCAGTTAAACAATTTTTATAATATTGCATTCCAATTTGTTTCAATTAATTTAAAATCAACATTTTAGCTCAATCGATTGATCCCAAAATGAATATTTTCTTTTTAAATAAATAAAATGATTACATTTATTCTTCAATTAATCGATTGATTAAAATCAATCATTGTTATTAGTATCAATAATTACATTACATCTCTGAATAAAACGAATTGATTTTTTAATTAATTATTTATGATTATTTACTTATTATGCAGCTGCAAAAATTGTACGAACAAATTAAGCGCAAACTGCATTAACAGAATGAATTAAACTGCATGAAAGATGACAATGTTTTGAAAATAATCAATTTCATACTAAATTGTAAAAGTTGATTTGGATCGCATCGAAAATTTACTAATTATAATAATATAACTAACTTTCATATTAGTCTCTATCATTATTTTTCATTTTATTCATTAATTTTCAAAATTACAAAAATTAAATTACACAATTTTTAAACAAATTCTTCATTCATCAAAAAACGTTTGAAAAAATCAATTAATAGTTTGTAATATGTTATAACATTTAATTGATTAAGATTTGAATTGAAATCATAAACTTAAATTTAACCGCCAAACTTTAAACTAAACTAAAAATCATTTGGTGGTATTAATATATTACATATATATTACATTTAATAGTATCATACCCAGAAAACGAAAATCCAATGAAATTTAAGGGAAAAAATATATATATCAAAGTGTATGTCAAAATATATAATTTTTTGCCGTTAATATATATTTACAAATATATATTGTCTACGTTATATTATATTCTTATATTTTAAACATTTACACTCACTAAGGATATATAAACATATATATTTAGATTTATATATTTTACATCTCTTTTAAATATATTATGTTCTAAATATTTTTCGTGTTGCCGCAATTAATACATAAATTATATATTTCATTATAATGTCTATATATTTTTTATATTGTTTTATATATTTTTTGTACAAAACTCAAAATATATATTGAATGTAAATCGAAATATATAGAAAATATAAAAATGATATACACTACATAAAAAATATATCTAATTTATACATAAATTGCAGCAATATTGCATATATTTAGAATATACAATTATACTTTATATTTTGGTACGTGAGGGATAGTATACATTTTGGTTATATAAAAAATACATAATCGGATATAATTTTGATGGTAAAATCTTGACTCCGATTCAAACTCCTAAAATTGAAACAATAATCCAAACTATCAAACATTCAACTTAATCGGATGCAAGGGTTGGTACGTGTGGGTGAAAGGACAAACGCGACACTAACTCAAAAGGCGGGGAGGGGAGCAAGACGAAGAAGAAGAAGAATAAAGGGGAAAGAAGGGGTTAATTAGGGCAGCTAATGATCTAGCGAATGTGTTGGCGCACAACATGCTTTTGCGACGAAAGAAGGAAGAGAAGCGCTTTTGGCTTTAGTCGGCGGGGGTTGCCGGGTGCCAGGGGTGGGATGAGTCGCGGTGCGGGGCGGGGGTTCGCTCGGCGCTGATTGGGCGCTCGGGCGCTGACGTAAGCGAGCGTATCGACGAATGGGCAGGCGCGCTGACGTGCGCCCGAGCGTGGCGAGCGACGCGAGCGCGAGCCCACCACTGTCCAACGCGCGCCCCGCGAGGGCACTTTTGTGCGCCCCCCCCCTCCCCTCCCCCATGCAAAAGGTGAGGAAAAATGTTGCTCCCTCTCTCGCTCTCTTTCTAATCCACTTTCTCCGTCCTTGTCTGTCTTATGCGCACATTACACAGCATACTGAGAGAAGTTGGAAGAGATGCGCGCGCAGCACACCCCCAAGAAGTTGAGCACGCACGCACGCATGCCGCGTCTAAATTTGAACGCGCCTCGGCTGTGCGCGCTCGACACTCGGGTATTTTAAGAAAGACGCTCGCGCGGCTCGCATCTCTAGTCAACACGTCTAGTCTCTGCGTTGGCTCGTCCAATCAACGTTGCCGCAATTCCGACACTTTTGCGACAAAGTAGAAAAACGACGACAAACAAAGTCAAAGACACAAATTAAAAATAAGCGGGCATGTGCGCGCGACGATTTGAGCGCCTCTGACGGGGGCCCGCGCGACGTTTTGCAAACAGATTAGAAACAACGTCGATTGGTGTTTTGTTATTGTACAATTTGATATATATGGACATATAATATATATATATATACATCGATGTATATAAGTATACGAGTACAGAGGTTGTACATAGTTTTTATCGGTGGTGAATTTTGAGTTTTTTTTTTTTACTTTTTTTTTTTTGTTGGATTTTGTCTGTGGTGACCAGTTTTTGATACGCGAGTGATTTTATAAATGAACGCACAATTGACGTCAAAGGTAAACAGTTTTGTGAATTTGAGTTTTTTTTTAGTGAGAGGTTTTATGTCAAAATTGTTAAGATTTAAGGGTTTGTGGGGCGAGAAGGGGAAGTAGACGCAGTTGTACGCAGACTCAATTTCAGGCTAACACGTGGGCGTTCCGGCATCGAGCAAACACAATTTTCATTCACCGTCGATATACTATTGTGACGCGCTGTCCGGTGCCATCGTCTTCTTTTCTCACTGACACAATTTCTCGGGTTTTGTGCCGCTCTTTTTTTGCATGTTTTCAAAAGACTGTTGGGTGACAAGTGTCGGATACAATTTTGTTATTTCAATTTTTGTAAACATTTCAAATGATCGAGATATTTTTAAAAACAATTAATGTGCGTATTTATTGTATATATATATGTTTATATATATATTTTTTTAAATAAGGATTTTTTTAAAGAAAGAAAAAAATTTTCGATTGTTGATTGTGAAAAAATGGCAAAAAATGAATTTTATTTGATGAAATGAATAGACAAGTTGAAAAGTGCAAAAATCTTGGTAATTTGTGATGAATTTGTATCGAGAGCTCGAAAATTCAAAATAAACACATCACGCTGAAGCGCCAGTGTGTACACACAATCCAATGCATTTCCTATGTCAATACGCCTCGCGAACACAATAATCCATTTGAAAAAACTTCTCTCGCTTTTTTTTTCCTGTTTGTTTTTTGCGCCCCAACATTCGCGCTTTTAAATAAGTTTGAATTGTGCAAATTCTATTTTATAACACACATCCTTTCTTTCTTTTTTTCGCAATGCATGAAGAATTGATACATTTATGTACTCTTATTACGTTTGACATAAATGTCTTACGTTGAAGCAAATCTACGGTAATAATTACGCAAAGTTATGCAGTTGAAGATAACATTCGTTTCGTGTTCAAAAAACATCCTTTTTTAGTTTTAAGAATTGCTAATTCATTGAAAACTAAATCAATATAAAATTAATAAGCAAATTTTTTTATGAATAAATTTTTTTTGCAGTTATTTTCAAAAAAGGCATTAAAAATATTACAATTATATAGTCACTTTCACAATTTAAAAACAAAAATACACTATTTTGAGGTTATAAATATAATTAAAATAATATATAAATATACACATATTTTAATATTTAATTATAATAAATAATTAATATAAATATAAACAAAATGATTCCGTAGAGATCAAATTATTTATCAATTATTTAGACAAAAAAATATTTTCGGGAATAAATGTGAACTTGCTGAGTGAAATTTGAATTTTGTTGAAATGTTGAAAAGTTAAATTTATTTGCACGTCAATTGAAAAGGTTGATGAATTTGATGATAAACAAATCATGATGCAAGCGCAAAGTGGTTAATGTGCGTTGCACAATGAGCCGATATCAGCGCGAATTAGTGTCGAATTACACGTTACAAGTACGCTCGCCGAGTTAACACGTTATCGGCATATACCGGCTTTTCGGTCATTAAACGATAGTTTCTAATTGATAACGTGACAATTATTCAACTTACGGTAAAAACTACACTCGCACAAATTTAATATCAATGTTTGTAATAAATAATTCTAGCTTTTCAAAACAAATTTCCGTTTAATATATTTCTGAATATATATAACTTTTTGGCGCTCGAAAAATATGGCATTTATTAGTTGGATATATTTAATTTATGTGTTTGCATATATTTAATATATATTTCATATTTGGCATATATTTAAAGAAAAATATATCATTTTCTGCGCGGGTAATATTTTCATGACAAAATGAAGATATTTTTTTTTATAAAATGTACATTAAAAATAAATTTACGCAGTATTTAACAAAATATATATTAAATATTGTAATACATACAAAAAAATTTTTTTAATATTTAATAAAAATACATTTAATATGCATTTAAAATATATCATTAGTATAATAGTATATATAATTTATATTTTTGATATATAAAAAGCGGTAAAAAATCATAAAACATACTTGTATATTTTACATATATTTTTCGTTCATATTGATACATTATTTACGATAAATTGTGTTAGTTTGAATGAATGTTGTATGAAAAATTGGTGTGCGCACATGTTAAGGATGTTATTACAGTCAAATTAGTGACTAAATATGAAAATAATTCAGAATCGAGTTAAATTAGTATCAATTCGATAATAAGTTCTTGGTTTTGTGTTTAAAATAAGATTGCAGTTTTTCTATTATTTATTAAATGAAATATTGACATTTTTTCTTAATATTAGCAATGTTTTGAATCACGTAGTACACAT
>JABFPJ010005931.1:0-11546 GCA_022817425.1 Gryon sp. ZL-2020
AAAGGGATGTCAAAGGATGTCATAGAGATGTCTAAGGGATATCAATGGATGTCATAGGGATATTTTACGCTTGTCATAGGGATGTCAAAGGGTGTCATACGGATGTCAAAGGGTGTCATACGGATATTTTAGGCTTCTCATAGGGATGACATAGGGATGTCTAAGGGATATCAATGGATGTCATAGGGATATTTTACGCTTGTCATGGGGATGTCAAAGGGTGTCATAGGGATGTTTTAGGCTTCTCATAGGGATGTCTAAGGGATATCAATGGATGTCATAGGGATATTTTACGCTTGTCATAGGGATGTCAAAGGGTGTCATAGGGATGTTTTAGGCTTCTCATAGGGATGTCATAGAGATGTCTAAGTGATATCGATGGATGTCATAGGGATATTATACGCTTGTCATAGGGATATTATACGCTTGTCATAGGGATGTCAAAGGGTGTCATAGGGATGTTTTAGGCTTCTCATAGGGATGTCATAGAGATGTTATAGAAATGTCATAGGGATGTTTTAGGCTCATTTTAGGCTTTTTTAGGCTTGTCATAAGGATATCATAGGGATGTTATAAGTATGTATTGTATTATATTTGTAATAATAAAAAAACAAAATCAAGAGAAATTAAACTTTATTTACCATAACATTAAATTAACAAATTATGACATATACATATGTATACATTTATGTAATATTTATTTAATTAATTTGTTTTTATTACTATAGTACACTCAATCAATGCTGCACATACGAATAAACGTCTTTTATATATATCGCAAAACTTGCTTTCATAAACGTTCTACATATTCAGTATTTTTACAATGAATACCCAGGCAAAGTCGGGGATTCTGCTGATATGTATATATATATATGCGTCTTCAGTATAAATATAGACATATATAGATATATATATATATATATATTTAAATCAATGTTTAATTTTTTATTATTTCGTTCGACAGAATATAAATCATAACAATTCATTATTATTTGCGTAAACGTATCAGAATTTAATTATACATTTCTCTTTTTATATGGCCTCGACGTTGTTTATATTTCATTTTACGTTGAAATACAATTCAACTTAATTGAATAATGAAAAACAACGTCTAAAACTCCATTTAAAATTGATTAATTAAATTTAATTTCATTGGATGCATCATTTTTCAGATGCAATTTCAACGCCGCTTGGTTTTTTGAACAAAAAAGTGAAAAAAAACAGGACGAAAAGAAAAGATCATTTTTTGCTGAAATTTGTCGGAAAAATAGAACCATTATAATGGCACGGAAGTTTTAAAGGTATACAGTTTCATTGAAATGCGAAACTCGAAACCATATTCGAAAGTTAATGTTCGCCGAATAAGAAATAAGAGTTTTATTGGACTAGTCTTCGATGCTATCGAAGATTATTTGCCCTTTCCTGAGTGTCGCGTTTTATTCGTACATTTCTGGATTTTTCCAACATGAAATTCAATCCGCGCAAATTATGGACTCAAACACTGAAAATAGTTTTAGTCAAAGCAACGCTTTTAGCGCAAAGGCAAATTGAAAATCGTTCAAATTTGAACATATTTCGCAAATTCATCAATATTATCGTAAGCTCTTAAAAATCTGTAGAAAAAATATAAAAAACAATTTTCATAGAAAATATTCTAGATATTTTGTACTTGAAATAAGTATGAAGAAAATCTTTCGAATAATTGTTAGAAAAGTATCCCTAGATAAGCCTAGTTCTTTTTTACTAGAAAAAGGTCCAAATGTTCATAAATTTGAAGAAAAAAAATTTCCTTTAAATTAAAAAAAACTAGAAAAGTCCCCAGAAATGTTTTTAAAGAAAATTCCCTAGATTTTTATAATGAAAAAATTGTTGTTTGTTCGGTTAAAGGACATTTAACTTAAAAAATCTTTTAAAAAAATTAAAATAGGAGTGTGTTAAATGGAGTTATCTAAAAAATATTCTAAGAAAAAATTCCCTAGAAAAATGTCCCTAATCAAAAAATAATGACTATAAATTTAAAAAATGCCATAGAAATTCCCCAGAAATGGTTAACTTACGTCAAAAATTCCCCAGACATTGTTAACTTCTGACAAATATTCCCCAGAAATTCCCCAGAGAATATTAACTTCCTTCAAACATTCTCCAGAAATTCTCTAGAAATGATTGATTTCCCTAAAATATCCCCAGAAAGTCCGCAGAAATAATTAACATCCCTAAAAAATTCCCCAGAAATTCCCTAGAAATGATTGATTTCCCTTCCAAATTCCCCAGAAAGTCTCCAGAAATGATTCCATTTCCTCAATAAAGATTGACCAGAAAATCCCCAGAAATGTTTAAATTCCCTCAAAAGTTCTCCAGAAATTCCCTAGAAATGATTAACTTCTCTGAAAGATTATCCAGAAATTCCCCAGAACTTGTTAACGTCCGTCTAATATTCCCCAGAAATTCCTCAGAAATGATAACTTCCCTCAAATATTCCCCAGAAATTCCCCAGAACTTGTTAACTTCCTTTTAATATTCCCTACAAATTCCCCAGAAATTATTAACTTCTCTCAAAGATTCCCCAAAAATTCCCCAGACATTGTTAACTTCTGACAAATATTCCCCAGAAATTCCCCAGAGAATATTAACTTCCCTCAAACATTCTCCAGAAATTCCCTAGAAATGATTGATTTTCCTAAAATATCCCCAGAAAGTTCCCAGAAATAATTAACATCCCAAAAAAATTCCCCAGAAATTCCCTGGAAATGATTGATTTCCCTTCAAAATTCCCCAGAAAGTTCCCAGAAATTATTCCATTCCCTCAATAAAGATTGTCCAGAAAATCTCCAGAAATGTTTAACTTCCCTCAAAAGTTCTCCAGAAATTCCCCAGAACTTGTTAACTTTCCTCAAATATTCCCTAGAAATTCCCCAGAAATGATTAACTTCCCTCAAAAATTCCCCAGAAATGACTGTCAAAAGTCTCTATAAACTAAGGAATCAATATTCAAAACTCAAACAAGTTTCTAGGAATATTTTAGTATTTATTTGAAATATACATTGACCTAGAAAAAAAAGAAACAACAGTTTGGCGGGATTGAATCATCATCGGGGCCAATGAACTCCAATTAACAATTGCAAAGTAAAATGACAAGCTTCGTTCAAGTGCTCTGTTGATCGAAAGTTGAGCCGCAGCTTTGCAAGTTTGTTAGGCTTCCTTTGCAAGTCACATTAATTAACGGGACTTAATTCTGGCGAAGACAAGTTGAGCGATTTGAACGAATGTATAATCAGGTTTAACTTCTGACTAATTAACAACTTATCAAATCGCAGGTCAGACTTGTTATTGTCAAATTAGCAGAGCTTGGCACAAACTGTAATTATGAATTAATTAATTAATTTAATTATTGTTATTAATTTTTACAAATGAAAGAAAAATAATAATTCTTAAATAACTTTTTTTTATTAATTAAATTTGAATTTGAACTGATTAATTATGGTCGACTTATTCTTTTGATTCATACTCAAATATCAAAATTAAGAATAAAAATGCATAATCTAACTTCTAGGACATGATAAATTTCTATTTCAAAAATCCACCATTTTAAAATCGTCTATTTTTAAAATCATCCATTTTGAACATTCCAGATTTTCAAACAGCCTTCTTTTGAAAAACCTTCATTTTAGAAATTTTCCATTTTCAAAATCCTCCAGTTTAAGAATCCTCCATTTTGAAAATGCCATATTTTGAAAATTTTCCATTTCAAAACATTTTCCATTTTGTAAATCCTCCATTTTAAAAATAGTCCACTTTAAAAATCGTCTATTTTAAGAATCCTCCATTTTTAAAATGCCTTATTTTGAAAATTCTCTATTTTGAAATTCTTACACTGTAAAACTCCTAAAAATTAAATTAAATGGAGAACTTTGAAAGTTCTCCATTTAAAAAATAGTCCATTTTGAAAATGCCTTTTTTTGAAAATTCTTCATTTTGAAAATTCTCCATTTAAAAAATAGTCCATTTTGAAAATCTTTCCTTTTAAAAATCTTACATTTAAAAAATAGATCATTTCGAATATCGTCTATTTAAAAAATTTTCGATTTTGCAAATCCTCTATTATTGAAAATCGTTTGTTTTAAGAATCCTCCATATTGTAATTGCTTTATTTTGAAAATTCTCTATTTTCAAATTGTCTAATTTCGAAAATCATCCATTTTGAAAATCGTCCAGTTTAAAAATAGTCAATTTTGAAAATCGCCTATTTTTGAAAAATCCTCCATTTTGAAAATGGCCTTCTTTTAAAATCGTCCTTTTTAAAAGTCGTCCATTTTTAAAATCTTCCATTTCGAAAATCCTTCATTTTAAAAATAATCCATTCTTAAAATCGTCTTTTTTAAAAATCTTCCATTTTTATAATCCTCCATTTTCAAAATCCGCCATTTTGTAAACGCGTTGATTTGATAATCCTCCATTTTGAAAATCCTCCATTTTCAAAATCTTCCATTTTTATAATCCTCCATTTTCAAAATTCGCCATTTTTTATATGCCTTAATTTGATAATCCTCCATTTTAAAAATCTTCCATTTTGAAAACCTCCATTTTGAAAAATCCTCCATTTTAAAAATTCGCCATTTTTTAAAGCCTTAATTTGTTAATTCTCCATTTTGAAAATCCACCATCATATAAATCCAACTGCCAAATGATAAGCCTTGGCATAGAATAATTTGCGCCAATATCGACGGGATCGATGAATGTTTCAGATCACAAGTAGTTTGCGCAACACAAGCCGGTCCTTAGAATTCAGATTTGCACCCTATTAGCTCAGCTTCAAACACTGTGTCGCTGCGACTCGATACGTCACGTACACCGTAACGTCGTAATAACGATATCGACTTTTTTGGCAAAGTCGAATAGATTGATGAAAAAAACTTCTTTTTTCTTTTCTCTCATTTAAACCCACTTCTTTTTATTCTATTTTTTTTTCTTTCCCTTTTTTTAATTTATTTTTTTCATCTTTTTTCACAGAACTTGGTTTTCAATAACATTTTTTATAAACTATTTAACCATTTTTTAAAAATAATTTTTAATAAATCAACATTTTTAATAAATCAACATTTTTAATAAATCAACATTTTTATTAAATCAACATTTTTAATAATTTTTTTTCTTTAATTTCAGATTCTAGAAGAAGAGAATTGTAAACTGCGAAAATACGATGTATAAAAATGATGTCGAAAGTGAATCTGCACATTGTCACGCATACAATTATTCCACCGGCGTTGAAGTGTTCGGTGAGAATAGCATGCCCCGACGTTCTCTGGCCATTTCTGGATGCATTTTCTCGCACAAACAGTTGTTGAACCAAACGTCGAATTTAATCGAAAATTATTCCGCAAACACAGGTGAAATCCGTTATAATTAAAAAATGCACTTAAAAGAGAATTTTCTGTGTTTAAAAAATTGGGAAGCTCCACATTTTTTTTTTTTTTTTTTTTTTATATAAGAAACAATTAAAAAACGTAATTCGTTCTGAAAGCTTTAGAAAATATTCTGCAGAAAGTTGAATAACTATGAAATGAGGTTATTTTTTTGTCAAAACACAGCTGTCGACTGTTTAAAGGTTAAAAAAAGTTAGTCGTAGATCTGGAACACATATAAATGTAAGGTTATTAAAAACTGACAAAAAACGAAACAGAAAATAAAAGTAGTATAATAGTATATAATAGACGTTTATGTAAAAAGAATAAAAAAACTAAAACTGACTAAAGAAATAATTAATTAAAGGGAGTTTGTGAATAAAAAAATAAAATCAAAGGAAACGAGTTACGTTATTTGTTTAAAAATGATGATTTATAATTGTTAATATCCTTTTGTGCAATTAGAAAAATAAAATATGCATTTTTTAATTTATTTTGAGGTTATGTAAGGAATTTTTAGGTTATGTATTTTGAGATTATCCTTCAAATTTTCTGCTTATTAATATAAGAGTTCATATGTCGGTAAAACAGATTTTTCCTAAAACAATATGAAGATTACTCTTTTTGCAAAAGTAAAAAACTATGACAATTTAACAATTTATTTCTCGAAAATGAAACAATATTTTTATCATCGGTTTTCACATATATCAATTTATTAAAAAAACACGGTTGTATACACAGGTCTGCACACTGCTTATACTAATTACTAAATTATACTAAATTAATGCCTAAACTAGTTTTTGCAATTATCAACATTTGTATTTCTAAAGGCATCTCTGTCCTTTATTTTCACATACTATTAAAAAAGAATAGAAATACTGTGAAAAATGCAAAATTTGAAATTCATGAAATTATTCTTAAAGTTTTTCTTAAACTTTCTGAATTTGTCTTTATCTATCTTATTGCAAATGACAAAGATACAACTAGCACATTTAATTAAATTTCATTTTAAGATTTTTTATGAATACACTCGACTTCCTCATAATGCAACAATTCGGGACCGGAAACAATCTCATATTGCAACCATACCAATCAACAGTTTAATTTGATCACTTTCAGTGATGCCAACATAAGAAAACTTAAATTGAGGTTATGTTTTTATTCTAAACTACGTTATCCTTGACTTTTTATGTTTTATTACGTAGAATAACATACCAAGTTGTTTAAAAGAGATTAAAGAAGTTAAAAATTAAATATTATTTTTATCTGAAAAAAAAATAATATAACTCCATTATTTTGAATTTCGCGCCAAAATTATCTACACTTCATTCGTTGCATTATCGGAACAGATTTCGTTACAATATCAGATCGGTTGCAATATTAGGTGTTGCAATAAGAGGAAGTCGAGTGTAGCTCCCCTGGCGCCCTATTCTCAAAATTGTCACACGCCCTTAGACGTAGTGACGTTACTGTCTATCTTTGTCTACTCTCTATGAAAAGACAAAGATAAAATTATACTTCACAACGTCTTGCATTGCAAGTGTACATAACCTCTTAACATAAACTTAACTTAATATACATTCTTAAAATCGCAAACAAATAACTTCCTTCATGTTACAGATAGCAAAGCTGAGTTAGAGGGAAGTGCAGGAATGCCAGACCATCGCTTCTGAATGTCTCGGTGATCGGATGCAAAAGACTGGAGACAGTTGTTGTGACGCGGAAAAGTTTGGACAACGTCGGGCATGTTAGCCAGCACACATCACCCTCTCAGAGGGCGCACTTGGCTCGTTCTGTTGATCGCGATCGACAGTCTTGTCCAGTTGTCTTATGCCGCGGCCTTTCCAGACTGGACCGACTGTCCAGCCGTGTGCCAATGCAAATGGACGTCCGGCAAGAAATCGGCACTGTGTCCAGACGCGGGTCTCACGTCACTGCCCGCGTCCTTAGATCCCGAGATGCAGGTGCTGGACCTGTCGGGCAACAAAATTCCCGAACTGCAAGATGAAATTTTCAAGCGAGCAAATCTGTTGAACCTGCAGAAGGTGTTTCTGCGACACGCTGGTATTCACAACATACACTCACAGGCGTTCAACGAGATGAAGATCCTGGTAGAGATTGACTTGTCGGACAACAACATCACGCATCTTGAATACAGTACTTTTGCCGGCAACGATCGGCTCAAGGTGCTTATACTGAGTGGCAATCCGTTGCGGGAGATTCGGACTTATCAGTTTCCCGAATTAAACCATATGCGAAGTGTTCAGCTGGCGCGGTGTTCTTTGACGTATATACATGTGCGCACGTTCAATAAACTCAAACTGTTAGAGACATTGGATCTGGATGATAATTTGTTGGAGTATTTGGATGTTGGTAAGTTGGAAGTTATATATTGATAAAATGAGTGTTTCCTTTGGGACGCTTTGGGAACCAAAAAACATGGTTTCATAGGATGCAAACGTGTTATTCTATTTTGCTATACAAATTTGTCGGATTATACAATGCTTCTAACTGGAAAACCAAGAAACACACCATCGAAAACGGTGCCGTCCATTGCTTTCAACATTAATGACATTGTATTAAACATAAAAGCGAAAACAACAAATTGATTCAGTGGATTCAGTATTTGTTCCAAATGGACTTATCGGGAATTGTATCTAAGCACTTCATATATCGACGGTTGATTAAAAAAAGGGTCTATCTCGGAGAACACTTGAAAAAAGTGTCATCTCGGTAAGGGCAGGAAGAAGATGCTATCTCAGAAAGTGTCTGAAGAAGGTGCTTTCTCGGTTAAAAATTGTTGGGCAAAAAAATTGTAGTGACAGCACTGTATCAAGATAATTTAATTATTGTTCCATAAAAAAATTCAACTAACTGATTATTTAAACAAAAATAATCAAACTAAATAATTAACTTTTTATGAATCACAATGAGTTTTATCAATGGGGTCATCTGGTTTAAAATGTTCATACAGCATTTTACTAAACTAACTAACTAATCTAACTATATGTTGGATTAGCCAATTTGGTACTTTAATTAAGATAGCTTGATCAAACAGTTAGTTAGTTGGATAGTTTAGTGAGTTTATTTAATTAGTTCAGTTAAGGTGATGGCGAAGCTAACATTATCGACATTAGAGATTTCTTAAATTAAAATTAAATAAACAATTTAAATTACATTTAAAGACCAGAGCGCCATTCTCTCACTTTTTTTACACGTTTTGATTTATATAATATGTTATTTAATATATTATTTAAAATATATAATGATTTTTCATTTACGAAGTGAGAAAAAACGTAAAAATTATCTTATATTAAAATTACTTGTTAAAAAAATACAATATATGCAACAATATATGTGATATATCGTCGCATATATTATAATCATTAGATTTCAATCCAAATTAAAAAAGAGATCCAAACATAGCTTCATATTTCTCATTCCTGCATGGAGAGCTTTCTGACTCTGACTGGTAGATTTTGCCGTAAAGAATCATTAACTCGAGCCACATAACCTAAAGAAATACTATTAATTTAACAAAAACAAAAATATTATTAATAATACTGTTAATTATTCAGTTCGTAGATCGGGAGAGAACTCGGGAGATTGATTAAAGTCCAGTCATAATTCCAAGTTGTAAATATATATTTAAAAGGCGCCTGCCAAAATAACAAAATTTCTAATAAGAATAATAGAAATGATTTAATTGTCGATACAAAAAGAAAATAATTATGAACATTATAAAAAGCATACCTTTTTATCACACCCTTTTTCACATAATCACTAATTCTGACAATATTTATCACTTTCTTTAATTTTCAATCAAAGATGTATTTCGATTAACATTTCGAGCACTTTCATACTCATCGCTCACATTCCTTCAATGTTCTTTTCATTTTGACCGACAATCTGATCAAAACAAAAATCTCCAAAATTATTTTCAGCGTTACCAACATACTTAATTTTTTTTTTTTTTTTTTTTTTTTTTTTTTTTTTTTTTGTTATATTCGACTTACATTGGTTACTTCCAACAAATACATTTTGCAATATATATGTTATAATATATATATTGCACTTATAATACATAAGTGAAAATTGTATATTACATCTAACCTCTTTAGAAAAAAATAATTACGTTTTCATCTTAATGTTTCAGGTGTTACAAAAGATTTAAGAAACTTAAAAACCCTTAACCTTAACAACAACAAATGGAAGTGCGACTGTCGATTAAAAGATTTTCGCGCCTGGATTATCTCGAACGGACCAAAGTTGTATCGCGTGTCGCAATTTTGTCACTCGCCAGCAAAGCTCAAAGACCGTTTGTGGGAGGATGTAAAGCCCATTGAGTTTGCCTGCAAACCGGAAGTGAACGTCACCGCGAGCAGTCTTCAGGCAGAAATCAATGGAAATTTAAGTCTCGCGTGTTCGTCCACTGGCGATCCGGAACCGGAAGTCTGGTGGCACTTAAACGGAAGTTTGGTTAACGCCACACGCCCGGAAATAACTTACCCGATCAATCCATTAGTCGCTTATTCCAGCTCGGTGGAGACTTACGAAAGTAGTACGTTTATCAAACGATGGATAAATATAACGATTTATAATACGACGGACGCAGACGCCGGCGAGTATACTTGCATTGCGAGTAACGTTGCGGGTCGGGCGGAAAAGGCTATCACCGTTGCGATTCCGCGCGTTTACACGGCGCCATCGCTTTCACAGACGGACGACTGGCTGCTGTGGATTAGTCTAGCCGCCGGTGGCGCCATCTTGTGTGCCTCCGTTTCCGCCATTTTGATGGCTTTTTGCTTCTGCGGGAGCACTGGACAACGCAACAAGCGGGAAAAAATTAAATTACAGGGAAGCTCGAGCTTTGGTGATCAGGAAAATACGGAGAAGACTTTTCTTGTTACAGGTAAAAAATATATATTTTTTTTAAATAGAAATCTGCATTATTTTTTGTCTCTTTTGAATCTGACTGTTAAGATTAATTATATTTACACCGAAATTTACGAAAAAATATTACCAAATTTAAGTTGGCAGTAATTTGAGTATTTTTCTTTTTCTAATATTTACATTTTCTTTTAAAGTGAATTATGTTTTCTTGAATTGGTAATAATTTTTCTATACAGTCATAGTCTGAAAGAATGAGAAGTTAATATTCTGAATTTTGTAATTTGCGAAAATCCGTTGCAATCGACAAAGAAAATTATAAACATTATTGTTAATCGAATGCTAAAGTGTACAGAATATTACACGAATTGTTATTCTGAAAAAAGGTACGAAATACAATTTGTAATTTCAACGTAAATGTGATATAAATATTTGAGGTTATGGTTCATCGAAAATGATCAATTATGAAAACATTTAAAGTTTATTTGTCTTTTGAATTATCTTTACAATTTGTTAATTTTTGTTTCTTTTCTTTGCCAGGCGCGTTTTTTTTGAACGCCAATTTATTTGTCAAAATAAATCAATTTTTTTCTTCTACAAACGGACGAAAAACGTTATTTTTAAATTATAGTGATTTTTACGTTTTTCTCCACTTCAAAAACTAGAAATCACTGTAAAAGAGAAATAATTAATGAAATAAGATTCTGTATTGATTAAAGTAAGTAAAAAAAGTGAGAAAATCTCGCTTTGGTTCTTAAAGTTATTTTTTATTATTTATTAAATTATAAAATATAATTTTAAAAAATCTGTAATGTCGGCCATGTTGGATTTGTAGGTAACAGCAACGAGCCAATAAGTCAAGGAAGCTTAGCCGATAATTGCAGTCCTGGTGATTTAGAACTAGTGGAACGAGGATCTATATGCGATCAAGTCAATGCTGCCAACGTAACCGTGGAGAGGTTAAGACAGGCCGAGATTTGCAGCAGCAGTGTTGCCGTTGGCGCACTGCCATGCACGGCCATCTTTCCACCGCCGCCGCCCTCGGGCTTCAGCACTGGCCTACTTCCAGCCGGAACCTTCGGCAACATTTTCATTTCCGTATCTCTTCCGCAGGATTCTGAACGATGCTATCCTGATCTTTTAGATATTCCAGTTCATGGTAATAACCATTCGAAAGTTATTACACTCGACTTCCTCTTATTGCAACACCTAATATTGCAACAACAATGGATGAAGTGTAAAAACTTTGGCGCGCAA
>JABFPJ010005932.1:0-11543 GCA_022817425.1 Gryon sp. ZL-2020
ATACGTCAGCGAGTCGTTTTAATTTTTCATTTTTTTACGATTCGATAGCAAGTCGTCAGCGAGTCGTTTGTGAAGCGTCACCAAATTCAGCATCGCTGACGAATCGCTAACGAGTCGTCATCCAGTCGTCAGCGAGTCGCATATTTTTAACTGGGAATATACTATTTTCTTCGATCATATAATTTTCCCACAAGTAAAGAATGAAACAGTGTACATTATAATTTTTAATTCCACATTAAACAATTTGAAAATAAAATGACACTTACTCCGGTGTAGCAGATCTCAAGAATCACCTTAAGATGTACATAAATGTGTTATTATTGTATCGAAACTGTAATTTTGTTACATATTAGCATGTAGCAATGGTGTATCCGTCTGAAATACAAACAAAATACTGATCGTTATGAATAGCTATAATTTGGCTATTTTTTGGCCTAATTATCTAATATTTCTGATAAGGTGGCCATAATTGGGCCTAGACAGGTTTATAAATGTATTATATTTGAATTGAAACTGTAATTATGTTACGTAATTATCATATAACATTAATGTATTAATCTCAATAACTCGTCCGTACACTCAACATGAAGAAGAAGAAGCAGAAGACGACATTTCTTAATTTTTCCGAGAAAGGGCAATTTTTGGATGTTAATATCTCGCGAACGGATAGACCAATTTAAAATTTGTTTCTTTTATTTTCTGCAGGTTGATGATGGCAGCCATATTATAGCAAAAAAAATTGGAATTTTATTGTTGCTTTTTTTGTCTGTTGAAAAACGTCATTTGTTCGTATCTGAAAAACAAAAATAAACAAGAAACTAGCACTTAGTAAAGCCAAAACTGGGCTCAAACATTACTAAATAATTTAAGGGAAGCTTATGGGGTGCTAATAAGATGCTTATGGGAAGCTTATGAGAATTTTATGGGAAGCTTTTGGAAAGCTTATGGCAATCTTATGGAATGCTTTTGGGATGTCTCTGGGATTCTTGTGGGAAGCTTATGGGAAGCTTATGAGACTGATGGAATCTGATGAGAATCTGATAAATAATGTATGGAGAGAGTATGGAACGCATATGAGACGTTAATGTTAATGAATCATAAATACATTATTTCTTTACAAGTTATTGATAAAATGAACTGATATAACACCAAAAATTCAGATAAACTGAAAAATAAAGGTTAAGTACAAAAAAACCTAAAAATTAAGAATCAATGACGGTTAGAACATATTAAACTTACCCAGTTCAAAAAATACATTTAGAGAAAAATCTAATCTTAATTCTTTTCGACAAAAAAAACTTGACAATAAAAAAAATGGCACGAACGAAAAATGGCAAAGAAAAATAAAAATGGCACGAACCATTTATATTTTTCCTTGAACCTAACGAAACTGCCGGAACTAATGAAACTAAGAATGTATAACGAAACTAGCAATATTAACAAAACGATAAAAACTAACAAAACTAAGGAATCTAACAACAATAAATTTTTGCATATTGTTTTATTAGAAATATTTTTGTTTAAATCAAAAAATTGAAGATTGAATATTTCTCCTTAAGTGAAATTTGCAGATGTACTTGACCATATTCAGCATCAGCATCTTATATATTGAGAATACTTTTAGTGATATCACTATGTTTTTCACTTGTTAAGTATTTCATTTGTTAAGTTCATATTCTGATTTTACTGAAATAAATTTTGATTAAGATTAGATTTTTCTCTAAATTAATTTCTTTAACTGGATAAGTTTAATATGTTCTAACCTTCATTGATTATTCAATAGACTTTTTTAGTCAGAAGTTTTCAAAATTTCTTTCCACATATCGTGAAATGACATTTCAATTAATGTATTTCTTTCTTCTTATGAAAAAACATTAGATAAGGCATACCATTCATTTTTTAACATGTCGTCATCTAATTAACCGAACTCATGTTTATTGATTGAAAAAGATTTTAATTGATCTGACTGAATAATATATTTATTTGGTGCCATAAACATTTTAAAAATTTGTCTTGAATTGGCAATCTTTTGACAATTTCTTCTGATGCTTTGTGGTAAAAGTTTAGACAATTTATACGAATTTATTCAATCAAGTTTTCATTACCGTCTGTTTTCAACAGCATCATATAATTATTGCACTCTGGACCTAAATGTATTTCCTTAAGAAGTAACATTATTTAGGAGGCTTCAATATTAATAGATTAAATTTCATCGATGAATTTTCGGAAAACGGCACTTTTTCCTCTCTCGTAACAAAAAATATCGTACGCAACATTGGAGGTGATCGGAAATCCGTTTATCTCGCGGCTACAAACCTCGCCTTTGGCTCAGCTTGTAAAATCCGCTGGGGAAAACGGATTCCCGATTACATCTCCCTTGTTGCGTAATATACTATTTTATCATAAGTTCCAACAATAATTTGGAATAATACTGTAATAAATGTATTTTAGTTTCAGCCGCTTGATATGTAGCGTTGAATTTGTTAAATATATTTAATACATATTTTAAAAATAAAAAATATTCCTTAGTTTCTGGTTTTTGCAGATCAGATAACAGTTCATGTGCAGTTTTACATTTTTCTTCAGTAACAATTCTAAAAATAAAAATATACTTTATTAGCCACCGCGTTTTAGCTAGTTTCACTAATTTGCGACAACTATTTTGAAAGCAGTCCTGAAATTGCTTATGAATAGATGTACGTCTTGCGCTATTATTTATATAAATATAAGTTTTACGCAAAACATCTTCATATATACCTGGAATCATTCCAAAAGCGGCATTTGCTATTAATGCAGAGGCATGGAAAGTGCAAGCAAAAGTTTTTATTTTACAAAAGTGTTTTGAAATTAATTCAGTTTTGAATGAAGATGTATTTCCTGTCATCACAGGTGCGTTATCGCAAGATAATGCTTTTATATTCTCAAATAGAATTTACATTAAAAAAGGTTCTTTTCAAAAAGCTGTGAACAGTTTTGCAGCACTGCAATCACTTGCATCAATTCAGTGCGTACATCTAAAGTTTGTTCATCAACATAATGCACTACAAAAGTGATCTTCTTCTCATTTGTAATGTCTGTAGTTTCGTCAATGAAAATGTTAATCTTCGTGTTACGCACCTTTTCAGAAAGAACGTTCAATTTTATCGAATTGATACAAAATATTTTTCGCAATTTGCATAACCTTAGTTCTGCCGATATCAAGATCACAAAGAATTTCCTCTTTAAAATAAGTTTGAAAATCTTTTACAATATTTACTGTTGTATTAATCGGTCAATTACGTTTTAACGTTGTTTTAACAACGTTAGTGTCGACTTCTTTTACTTGAAAATTAATTTAATTAAATAAATAATTATGCGAAACAACGGAATCGTGCAAAAAATAGCTTAAATGATGTTCACTGAACATACTGTACAATAAGCCTTGCCATATGTGTTTTCTAAGCCACAATTTAAATTGTGCAATATCTTTCCATTTTTTATTAAATTTAAGGGATTTTACATTTTTTGCATGAGAAACATTAATTATAATAATAATTATAATTATTGCACTCTGGACCTAAATTTATTTCCTTAAGAAGTAACATTATTTAGGAGGCTTTAATATTAATAGATTAAATTTCATTAATTACGAGATTGAAAATGAAGGTATAGTTACGCTGTTGTCGTTGAAGCTACCAGGGGTCAGCCACTCGTCGTCTCGTCCACGTCCGCTCGGTTCGAAGGTGCATCAGAGAAGAAGGATTCCAAATTTTTCGAAACGCTAATGAGCTCTGCGCTACCCCTACTTGCCCCCACTACTCGTCGGTCTCTATTCCCCAATTGTAACGGGTGGATGGTTGACAGGGGCCAAGTTATAAGCGACTTCATATAGCCTCATCAAGTCCGTTCATCCCGAATGGTTGAGTCCCCTCGGAGTCGGGTACGAAGCGATAAACCCGACTTCTGGCAGCGGCAACAAGGTCCGTCCAAAATTATTTATTATTTAACAAGCTGTATTAACTTTGTTAAATAATTTATTCATTTTTGTTTAATTATTAATAATTTGAACAAAGCTGTATGAACTCTGTACAAATTGTTTGTTTTAAATGACATCAAAAATCTTTTGTTACGTCCACGCGTGTCGGCAACAATATTTTTGCAAATAAGAGGAAGAGAGCAAGAACGCAAAAAATAAGGCAGGATATCTTGATAAAATTACATTTATTCGGACATGGTGTCCATCCCACTATCATAATACAAGTTTTCGTCGCTGTCACTGAGGTCGCTGTCGTCGCTACTATCGCTGTCGTCGCTGATAATGACGACCTCGTTGTTATCGTCGTTGACAATTGTCTCGGTATCTGAGCTTATGTCGTCGTTGTCGTTGTAGTCCCAGGGCACCGGGGAATAATCCGGCGTCGCTGGCCTATTTTGTGTTGGGGACGGCGGCGGTGAAGTGGCGGTGGGCCGTATAGCGAAAGTGGATGGTGGGGAGTAGCTTGGCGATGCGGGCGAATATCCCGCGAAAGATTCGTTATCCGAATGTTCAGATAACTCGTCTTGCCAATCGGGAAGGATAACAATACGGTCGGTCAAAATGTTGAAACAAAATATAAAGTGCCTGAGCGAATATTTCTAAGTCATTTATTGGACTTAGCAATATTTTGCTCTTGTCGGCAAAAGAAAATATAAAAATCTAAGTGCTTACTCTTCCTTTGGTCTGGCTTGGTACAACTTTTTCGCGACTACTGACGGGTGTTGTTGTAGGGTGGTTTAAATGATCTGAACTGATTTTACTGTGCTCTGATCAGCCTATTTATCCCAAATTTTCTTCATTAATAATGCGAAAATTTGGGTAAGGGAAGTTCAAGTGTGACGAGTCTAAGTATCGTAAGAAAATTTAGAAAAAATAAGAGGGTAATTTAGATGCGCAAAAAAATAGAGAACATGGTACATTTTATGACATCTCCTTAATTAAAATATTTTTGAATACATGTTCTTTGTATTTCTCTATGTCAAAATGGGTGTTTTATGATAATTAGCGGACTAAACATCATTTTTAGATTGACATTAGAGATGAGTTAATAATGTCACCGTGATTCTGTAACTTGGGAAGAAGGTCAGCTTCCCGAGTTACGTGAATTGGTGGTTTCAATGAAATCGGCCGGTGACAGAGAGAGGAGACTCACCAGTTGTCTATTGCTGCGTGAGCTAGAAAGAGAAAGGGCAGAAGCGTGTGTTTCGGCGCTTCGCCTCTGATCTATCTTTCTCTCTGTCTAATGTCCAGTTCTTCAATGTTTTCTATCTCCTTTTATTTTATTTAAAATAAAAAATAATTATTATTTTATTAAATTTTCTGAGGGGGATTTGTTTAGTTTTTTATTCTAATTTATTGTGTATTGCCAAATTTCAATTGGTTGCTAAATTTTGCAAATAAAATGTATATTTGCATTGAATACATTTTGTTTATTTATAAAATTATTTAAAAAGTTAAATAATTTAATTTAATGGTTGTGTTTTTAGATTAGTTTAACGTGTTTTTTATTAACAATTGCTTTTTATTAATTATTGTTATCAACAATAGCTTATTCAACAATTGTTAATAACAATTAATGTACATTATAAAAAAAAATGAAAAATAAGAAATATCAATTATATTTTCATCATATATATGTGTCAGTATGTGTACTCATATAGATATACACATATGCATGTTTGATAGAAATTGCCGACGCGCGTATACATACGCATATTTGATAAAAAGGTGCAGAAGCGCGTATACATACGCGTACATATACACATAGATACATATGCGTATAGACGATATGTACGCATATCGTAACACTTTATTAATTTATTAACAAAAAAGGGCAATTAACGAAAAACAGTTATATAGTATCACTTAATTTTTCTATTAGTGCTTTAATTTATTTATTATTTTTAACAAAGCTGCATTAACTTTGTCTAAATTATTTGTTGAAATAAAAAGAAATATTATTATTATTAAAGCCAAAAATTGTATATGTATGTATATATGGGCGAATGTATTTTTGCCTAAACGGCAAACTGCCTAAACAAATTCAGATCAGTCGAATTGTATACAAAATGAAATGACATTCTTAACCTGTAAAATGACAGGTTACGTAATTCAGTTAATTACGTAATTGCAATATTAATTCCAATTCTTTCCCTTTATAAGGGAATTTTTTTAAAGAAAAAAACTAAACTAACGTTTTTTATTTTAGTTTTAAACAATACATTTTGTTTTATTTTTTACTATAAAAAATCTATTTAATTTTTAAATTTAGTTTTCATTTTATTGATTTAATTACAATTTTTTATTTTAACATTCAGTTAAACTAAATAAATAATGAAATATCTATCTTATTTATTTAGATACATTCTTTAATTTCTTTTTAAATGCATGTTTATTTATTTGTTAAAAAATGCAATGAACAAAAAGTTAAAAAATTTAAAATATTTTTTTAATTTGATTTTAAATCCATGTTTAATAAAGTAGGAAACATTATACAAATTTGTTTTTAGAAATATTTGTCTTTTGTTTTTCGTATCAATTATTGATGGTTATGTAAACTTGTTGTGATTGAAGTTTGTGTAATTTCTTAATATTGTTTGTTTGAATAACTAGTAAATCTTATAAACTGAGGTCTAATTTCAACATAATTTATATTTGACGGGTGAAAAAAGTAATCAAGAATGTCTACTATTGAAGAGCTGATAAAAAATTCTACAGATAAAGAATCTGTTTATGAGACTGCAAGTGAATCTTCAGAATTGAGCACTTACTCCGAGTCAAGCATTGATTCCGACACTGTAGAAGTGGAAGATTTATCTGAAGATTTATGGGAAAATTTATCTGAAGATTTATCCGAAAATTTAACTGAAGATTTATCTGAAGACGTGCCTAAAGTAAATAATTATATATAATTATATTAAATATAATTATAATATAATAATATTATAATTATAATTATAATAATTATAATAATATATAAGTATATTAAAAGTTTGTTATTTCCGTGTCAAGGTTAAAAATGCATTTCCCAAAGCGAACTTTGGTACACGAATCTCAGGGCTCATAGATTATCGAATCGAGAAGCAAAATCGCTAAGCAATCGAGACCGAGAATGCACGAACGAATGCGCTTATGATGCGAATTAATGTCATTAATTTTTTGTAGAATTCGACTGATTACGAGTCTGATCCCGCGTAAAAAAAAGAATCAGGCACAAATAGGGCATAAGAATGGCTTACGAGCGCGAGCCAATCTCTTGCCTTACTATTGCCATGTTGTGCCGTATTTTTGCCAAGTTTGTAGTATGGCAACAGCATGGCAATAGCATGGCAATAGTAAGGCAAGAGCATTGCTCGCGCTCCTGCGCCATCCTTTCATTTTTTTACGCGGAATAACGGAGATGTCCTCCGAAAGAAACCATGTTTGGAATGTGTTTTTGAAATGTCGTACCCGCAAGTGCAATCTACGTTAAATAGAATTGAAGAATATGAGAAAAACTCAGTGACTGCAGAATTTCACCGAAAGAAAACACAAATCACTTCAGACCAGACAGAATGTCTTCAAAAAAAGAAATGGTCATGTGTTATAACATAGTTAAACGATTTGTCCCTCTAATTATTCTTTGTTTAAAGAATTTGTTATCTGCTTTCAATTACATAAATAAATTAATTATTAAGCTGTATCGGATTTTTTTCATTATAATATCTTTTTTGTTTTAAATTACCTAAAAAATTTCATTTTTGAGTTTTGTATGACAAACACTAATTAAAGTATTTTTTATGGCAAGACTATGAGTCGATTATCATCCAGCCTCTTGCCATATTTGTGACATACTTATTCTAGTGATATCATTTTCCGCAGGAAAATATTGAATTTCTTACCTTTCACTCTTAAATACACTGTAATTCTGAAAAAAAATATTCTCAATTCGACTTTATATGGAAAATTATTGCATATTTCACATAAATTTATTTCAATTGTGTGACTTTCAAGTTTATTTTTCTACTTTTTTTCACTTTTATTTGTATATAAGACAATCATAATAATCATATTGAACATTTATTTAATCTTACTAAATTTACAACGTTATTATAACTACTTTTTATAATTAATTTAATAATTATAATTTCCGGCGCTTTCCTTGAATCCAAGATTTTACTTGGGCCGGCGTTTTTCTATGCAAAATTTCGGTAGAATTTAAAAGTGAAGCGATATGCTTTGCGTTTGGAAAATTTTTTGATGTTTTCTCAACAAATTGTCCAAAAAGATTCCACATTTGTTTATTCTCTTCATCAGATTATCTACGTCGCCCATCTTTGTCATGATATAATATGAAAATGTTATTACACATCTTTAATGCAAGCAAAAAATAAGAAACACTGAAATTTATTAATCTGTTTAGTAACAGAATGCAGCATTTCAGAAAAAATATTTTACTTTTTAGTTAAATTTATTCAAAATTACTTTAAATTTATTCAAAATTACTTTTTGATCTTTCGATTGGATCGTAATCCGGGTCTCTACTTGTCGATGGTTTCGCAGACATATTATCGTCGATTTCTGTTCCTGTCTAAATTAAAAAATGTTTGAATTCTTATAATGATTCTTTACAATGTTATAAATATTCACTTTTACAGGCAACTTGCACATTTTCGTATAAAAGCACACATTTATATTTATACATCTTTTAGTATAATAAATTAATAATTTTAATTTAATCAGTTACTAGTTTTCATTAAAATAATTTAGTTTAATCATCGCATTTTCAATATAACCGATTAAACTATCACAGAAAACGATTTGGCACGTCTGTTGTTGTTATTAGACTGCGATATTTACACTTAGCATTACAGGATAACAACTGCTTTTTTTGTGTATCTGCTGCACTAGGATTACGGGCGTCTACTGTCCGTGATAGATGTTGATTTGTTGAATATAAGGTTGAAATAAGGACAAGCGTTGTACTCAACATTAAGGACAGAGGCTACGCGGCTTACGTGCATGTGCTGCCCCGAATACGGGCAGCAGCGCTCCTTAAATACGGACAATAGACGTATGTATGTTTGGTGCAAAATATCAACTTATAAGTGCAACTGTTGCACCAAATCGTTTTCGGTGTAAATATACTTAAAATATAATATAATATTATTATAACAGCAAATTATGTATCACAATAAATATGCATTTTTCAATTTATTTTATCATTAATTTTTTATCATAAATTTCGTTTTTCAATCAAAGTGCAAATACTTATTTAAATTTAATATAAAAAGAAAATATAGAATTGAATTTGATTGAAGTAAATCTAGTGTTAATTTTTATTCACACTATTTATCATATGTATAATTATATAAAAAATCTTTTTACTCATTTTTGGAAAAGGCAAGTCACGAAGCCGGAATCTTACTTCTATCATTGCGTTAATGTTTTTCATTATACAAAAATAAAATTAACAATTACTTGATTAATCTTGTTTGGTAAGCATGAGATTCTGTGACAATGTATAACTTTTTATGTAAGAGAACACATATGTTGATTAATAATCATAAATTGACTTTCTTGAAAAAGACTAATAGAGTGCTTTCAAAGGTTGCTTAGATTGAAAATGTTAATTACACGTAGCGAAATTACTTGTTCTTCTAAGCCAAAAGTTGCCGTCTTCTTATACTACAAGCATGTTAAGTAAATATATGACAATATTGGGCTATTAAAAGACAAATTATTCGTTTTAAACAATCATCGTATTCGTTGTACTTTAACTGGAGCTTTGTCGTTTTAACCGGTGAACTCGCAGTAAAGATCTAGTGAAAGTACGACGTTACGATGGTTTCAAACGACTAATTCTTCATTTTGTAAATCGAATATCATCGTATTTGTACTTATTATGCTCGTAGGATAATAAGACGACAACTTCCGTCTTACAAAAACAAGTGTTGTTTGCTTTATGTATCAATACAAAATTGTATTTTTCTGTATTTTAGTATATATTGTTGTTCATACTTGAAAGCTTTCCTTGTCAACTTTTAATTCTTAATTCTCTTAATTCTTAATTTTTAATTTTTAATTCTCGCAATATCTTCCTGTGTAAAAGAATTACCGTCGTGTGATACAGATACAGAAGTACTAATGTTAACAACTGAAATAATATAATGATTTTATATTAATGAAATGTCGTATTCTGGAAACATGCTAATAAAAATGGCAATAAAAGAGATAATATAATGTTTTTAACATAAAAGAGAAAAACTTATTGGAATTATTTGAACGGGTGCATCACAAGTGCGCCCCGTTCAAGTGCGCACAATTCGTTTGGCTGCACACCGGGCGTCTGCACACAGTACAAGTGCGCACCGCTCAAGTGCGCACTGTTCGACTACACACCGTTCAGCTGCTCACGGTGCGAAGTCGACCAGTGTGCACTTAAACTGTGTGCAGTCGAACGGTGTGCAGTCGAACTGTGCGGAGTCGACCAGTGAGCACTTAAACGGTGCGCAGTCGAACAGTGTGCAGTCGAACGGTGCGCACTTGTGATGTACCCATGTGAACTAATATGATTTTTTCATATATACATTGAAGCAATTTTCATAGCTTAAGACAATGTCTATTCAGAGTTTTGCACGGTGTTACTACAAGTTACTGTTATTATTAGCCGAATTTTGTCTAATTTTAAATCGTAACAAATTTAATTATTTTTATTAAAAAAGAAAATTAGTATATCAATAAATCTTTCTGAACCTAGTGATTTTAGCCTTACAGTTAGGATGTCAAAATAACAACATAGAAATGGAAAAAGTAAATATTTCGTATTTTTGCCGCCTTTAGTATATATAGTTTTTTTATAACGTTTTTAACCGAGCATACTCGTTCGCTCAGTGGCTGCCATATTCGCAGTCTAGAGGTTGCGGGTTTGATTCCCGCTTAAGGAAAAGATGTTTTATTTATTTTTTAATGTCTTTTAAATCATTAAAATCGTAAATAAATTAGCATATTTTATATACAAATTATTTTTAACGTACTTTCTGAAGGGGCAATAGCAATTTCTTCTTGTAAATCATTTAATTCATAAAATTCAAGAAAAGCTCATTATATCGATCTCCATGTACACTTCTGAGCAACTTATCATCAATGTTAGCATTGACTGTAATTTAATCAAATAAATATTATACTGTTGCATATAGTTTCGTTTAATTAATGTATGCAATTTTAGATATGACAATTCTCCTTTATATTCTATACACTGAAAACGATTGGGGACTAAAACAGTATCCCGACCGGCCGCTGTTGCGCACATTAGCGGAACGTTAGTTGAACGCTTTTGGGGGGCAGCAGTTGCGCCCTTTCGAGGTTCTGCACGTTTCTCAGCGAGTGGCAGCAGCGCCCAATAAGATTTTCCAGCCGTTATCAGCGTTTTAGCTGTCAATAGGGCTCAGCAATTGCACCCCATGCGCGCTACAGTTGCCCGCTATCGAGAGAACCTGCTGCTGCGCCGTTAGAGGCGCTTTTGCAGGCCCCAAACGTTTTCAGTGTA
>JABFPJ010005933.1:0-11543 GCA_022817425.1 Gryon sp. ZL-2020
TTGACAGTTTAATAAAAAATGGAAAAGATAAAATAGAAAAAGAACTACAAACTGGAGTTGTTTACAAAATTGATTGTGATTGTAAAAAGTCATATATTGGAGAAACAAAGAGAAATTTAAAAACAAGAATAAAAGAACATAAACATAATTTACAAATACAAACGGATACAGTAATTACTCAACATATAAAAAATAATCCAACACATAACATAAAATTTGACCAAGTAAAAATAATAGATTTTGAAATAGATGAACAAAAAAAAATAAGAAAAATATCAGAAATGTTAAACATAAAAAAATTCCATAAGTAAACAATTAATTTAAAATCAGATACAGATAATTTATATCACACATATGATATACTCTTTGATTCAAATAATATATGATTTTCGCGCCAAAAAACTGGTATATGAAACTTCATACAATTAATTAACAACTTCAAGGTAATTAAAATCAAAACAAAAGCTGTCAAATAATAGTTCAATAGTGATATGTAAATTTAAGTTTTGTGATATAAATTTGAAATTAAACAATAGTATATTACTGCTGAGGGCGCCACTGCGCCCGAGGCTGGTATCCTATTTTATTGACCGAGGGACCGGACAATAAAGTGGAACTTATTGTCCTAGGACGATAAAATGTTCGAAGCGTAGTCCGAGATCATTTTTATCGTCCGAGGACATGATTAGTTCCACTTTTGTCCGCTCCCGAGGTGCATAAATTATATAATCACAAAATATTGAGTCTAAAACAAATATATAACCACAACAAAAGAATAGGTAAATACCAAATGATAATTATATAAAACATGTAAAAAGAAAAAATGTAAAAACGAAACCTTAACCTCAAAACCAAAAAGATAACAAATTATAATATATATGTTATAAATATATGTGATAATATGTTATAAATATTAATATCAAATTAAAATTATTTATATGTTTTTTATATTTTATTATAGTTCTGATGAGGAAATAAAAATTATTTCGAAACGTCAATTGATGCAATTATTATTTGGGATACCAAAAATTAACACACAACAATTATAAGAGGAGAGACTTCATTAATTACCTCTACTAAATTAACAATTACTAAACAATTTCGCCTGTTCCTATACTACTAAAAGATCAGTAAATTTTCGATTTCAACCATAAATATTTAGATTAATTCTGCACTATGTATATAATACGTCAATGAATTTAGTTTTAAATAAAATACAAAAATATACGATGAAATAAAAATAATCGTTATTTTTTAAATATATATACTTATCAGATATTATTCTTAAAAGTCATTCTTATAGAAATTAAATATTCCTTAAAAAATGTTTTATTTAATCAATTTTGTTTTCTGTGTAAATATCAAGCAGTTTATTAAACTATTTCTTAATAATTTTGTTCGAGAATTGATTTTTAAATTTTTTAATGCATACAAAATATAATTGCAATATTTTTTACCAAATCTGCACTATTACTTTACTAATCCAAATACTAAACCAAAAAAATTATTAAATTTTCATTTAACTTTTTTTAACGTAATCAGAATTACAGTTAATATTACTACAATTTAATTATTATAAACAAAATTCTGTTAATATAAATCAGATGTTCAGGTTAAAGTAAAATTTAGTCAGACCTATTTTCTTGTGTGTATTGACTTTCAACACTAAAATAAATTATATATCTAAATAAATGTATTGAAATGTCAAAGTACAATTCCATATAATTTTTAAGAGTTCTATTAAAAGAGAAAATGTTTTTTATCTTCTTGTTGAATAATTTGATTTAATTTAAGATAGTAATATTGAAAATGTAGGTTATATAATTAAATTTTGTCAGAAATAAATTATAATACTTGTACGGAAAAAATACTTTTACAAATATATAACTTTTTGCCGAAAATATATTTTATATATTTTACATATATTTCAAAATATATTTTTTTCCTACGAGCATCAAAATAATATAATAGTGTAATTTTAAACTTAATATACTGCCTTAAAATAATTTATCTTTTTCGAATTAGACAATTATTTCTTCGTAATTCTTTCTTAGTTTCTTATTCTTTTTTCTTTCTTAGTTTCTTTTATTCGATAAAATGGAAATAAATATAAATAAATATGATATTTAGTTAACTTGTATACGAATTGTAAAAAACGTATTCTTTATAAGTATAACTTCATCATTTTGTGCAATTAAAACGTTCGTTTACATTAGGCAATAAGCGGAAGACCTATTTGGCAATGTGAATGTTGCTATTCAAGCACTATGTAACAAGCTTTCCGCCAACATCAGTGTATGTCGGGTTATCTTCCAATAGGCGTGAAAATTCATCAATTTAAAATATAGGTTTTATATTGGCTTTTGAATACTATTACAATGTACAAATTACTGTAACGTTACATTTGAAGATTTTTAATACAATTTAATAAAAAATTTTTATTTATTTCATTATAATATACGGCGAAACATTTTTAATACAATTTATCAAATATGTAATAAATTTTATGTAACTTTTAGTAATGCGGTGACCAGAGCAAGATGTTGCGAAAAATTACTAAACTTTTCATTAAAGATTAGTAAACATTCATAAAAAATTAGTAAACAATCTTGAAAAAAATCATTTTGAAAAATTCTACAACAAATCAATGATTTTTAATTAAAAGTTGAGTAATTTTTCACAAAATCTTGCTCTCGTCACCGCATTACTAAAAGTTTAATAAAATTTACTACATATTTCATAAAATGTATCACAATTTTTATATATACACGTACGCACAATAAAAAAGCAGTAAAAACTACCGAAAGTACAAGAAAAATTATTAGATTGCCAAGTAATCTCGGACTTTTTTGGTTAAATAGTATATTTTAAAGTAAAATTTAATAAAAATTCCTACATTTTATTATAGTTTCTGTAAAACAGTATAGTAAAATTTAGTAAATACAGAAAGTAAATATTATCATTCAACAGCAATTATAAGATATTTCTATAATAATTACGAGATTTTTAAGAAGTATTTGTTTGTCAGCATAGTAATTTTTATTAAAAAGTTTGACAATTAAACTATTATGTTCAATATACACATGCAGAATTCACCTTAAGGAGAATGTTTTGCAGCATAGTAATTTTTATATTAAAGTATAACAAATGCAGTCTGAGTCGTATTTCCAATACGACGTTAGCCACTGTTTATGTTTCAGTGGATCAGTGGCTACGCGCGGGACTTAGTTTTTAAAAAAACTAACAAAACTAACAGAAATCATGCCAGATTCGCGTCAGAGTAATGCCAGAATCATGCCAAAGTCATGCCAAAGTCAAAGTTAGTTTTGTTAGTTTGTTTAGAAACTAACTAATACTTCATAATATATAAAGATATTCAGTGTCTAGAATCGAATGTAATTATAATTTACATTCGATACATTTACCTATTTTTATCTAATTTTGACATTCTTTTTTAAGTTTAAAATGTATGTACAAAATATACTTCATACACGCAAAATAAAAGTATATTGAATTTTGTAATATTTATTCGAAAGGCATGACTATTTGTAAAGTATACTAAAATTTCATATAAATATTGATTAATGTTGTAACATAAATTCAAAAAATTAAAATAAATATTGAAAAAATTACATTAAAAATATTAAAATGAATCAATATTTATATGAAATTTTAGTATACTTTGCAAATAGTCATGCCTTTCGAATAAATATTACAAAACTTAATATCCTTTTTTTACGTGTATCATATCATGATTCGATAATAAAAGTCCAATGAAAAATGCAAAGGAATAAAGTAACAGTGAAACAATATTGGATAAAAATTTTTAGAATAAATTTATAGAAAAAAGATACTGCAGAAAAATGCAAAATTTATGTTTATTCATTACATATAATATAATTGAGTTCTATTCATACCATTGTTTATAGTTTTATACTAGTCTTTTACTGCATTATTGCTTAATGTATAATAGAATTCAAACAAATATTTTCAAATAAAAAAAGAGCTTGATGAACAAGAAACATGAGTATATGAAAGTATTGATCACGGTTATTAATGCATACATTGCAACTTTATAACTCAAATAAAACCAAAATTAAGGCCCAGGCAGATTTTGATGACTCGAAACGATGGAATAAATCACGCTTAAATATATTTTGTATTAACTATACCTAAAATTTGCATATTTTTGCTTGTGTATTTTTGTAGAACTTATATATAACCATAACTCGTATGTTCACATATTCTTATAAAATTGTAATTAAACTTGGGTATTCATCATCGCGCAGCGTTAATTTAAGGTATAATTACCTTCCAATTAAGTTTGCAACTATTAACATGAATGTTAAAATTGAAAATAAATCTAAGAAATACCAGAATAATTTTTGGTGATAAAATTGATGTTTTATTTTGCTTCATCAATTTGTTTTTTAAATGTTAAAAAAAACGTGTATGGTTAGAACTAGGTATCGTTATTTAAATAATAACATTCAAATGATGTATTTTCTATGCATAATTTTGCATTTTTTATTATAGAAAGGTAACTATGAATTAGTAATTAATTATTGGAAGAATATTGTAAACATTTTATCGATAAAAATGGATTGTGTTAAATATGAATTTTAATGCTACAGCCACTTAAAAATAGTTGAATGAAAAATGAATAAATAAATAAAGCTTATTTTTTAAACAATTATTCGAATTGACATTTGTTAAACATCTATAGATGTTTATACCATTAAGTTAATTATGCAAACATAAATTAATTATAATAATTCAATGATCTTTATACAAGAATTTGAATTATAGTATTTTTGTACAATTTGTAAATAATTATGTTACATCAATATGTAATATAATTAAGAAAATGCTAACACTTAAAATAAATTTAAAAGAATTTTTTTGCAATGAGGTCTGTAACCATATATGATTGACCGCGTTTTGCAGCAGGCAAAAATGGTTATTTGTTGTAATTATTATGACAGTCAAGATCTTCTTTCTCAATAATTGTTCTACACATAAAACTTCCTGTCCGTAATACTATGTTCTCAACCTTTTCTTCTGTATATTATTTGACCCGCGTGCCGTTCACCATAAATCTAGAAAAATCTGGGTTAATTACTTATGATGTCAGCTTTTATATCAACAAAAATTCTATTGAACGAAACACAGTGACGATAAACATTTAAATCTAAAGAGAGTACAAATATAACATAATATCGCAATATTATTATATATCACCAACTTTCTGTAATTATTTTGAAATACGAAAAACGGTTAAAATTAGAATCTAATTTAATTATTGTAAACAAATACCCACGATCAAAAATAACAAAATTTACAAATTGTATATTGCACGTAAGCAGTGGTTATAAGCAATATTTCGTGAAGGTGCTTTTAAATTTGGCGCGAACAACACAGATTGCGCACGCGTTTACGTTGACGTTTTGGCGGTAAAATGAAATTCGCGCGTCCGTTTGTTGAGTGCGCGACTAAAAGACTGATCGGTGTGAAGCTTGTTTCGACTTGACTTCGTCATCGCCTCTTCTCTCTTTGCTTTAGGACCCACAAGTTGTTTGCGAGGAGGGGCAATATGCTCCACTCTTGCTTGGGTCTTGATTCGTTTGACTCTGACTCATTCGATCGTAAACTCCGTGGCCGACCTAACCTTCAATAAGTAAAAATGATTCGCAGCGAACGGCCGGACCTTGTGTCCCGCATTATTCTTTCGCAACGTGCCCCTTTGCCAGCGGTCCATTTTGTATACGTTCACCCGCTAAACGACCAAATTCATACAATTTGCACTGCAAACACAAGTGTCTCATTTTGAGACATTTTTGATGATTGAGACGCAAAAAACGTCTTAAAATTGAATAAATGAGACATTTTTGGTGTCTCAATCATCAAAAATGTCTCAAAATGAGACACATGTTTTTGTAGTGTGCGGATATTAACAATTTTATTGTACACTTACTTACCAATTTTTTATTATACACTTACTTAATACTTAAACACAATGCCCATTAATTTCGTGACACTTAAAATTGTATTTATTATATTTTAAATTTGGCATGAAATTATTATTTCGATAATTGTTTCATGGGTGCAATTTAAGGTATATTTCCTTCATTCATAAGTCAAATTTAAAACGAAACTATTTGAAAAATATTACTATTTTCTGGAATTTAATATTAACAGGAAAAACCTTTTGTGTAAAATATTTCGTTATATTGGAATACGACTTATCCATATCTTTGCTATATTGTTGATGACACTATACAAAATCCTATAAATTTTATTTAAGAAACGACTTCTTCAGTCATAGATATACATTTATTATCTACTGTATTTATCCGTATTAGTAATATATAAAATATGTTATGAATATAATAATAAATATATACAATAAATATATAAGCGTTGAAATTTATTATTATTTTTAATTTGTATTTGTTTAAAAATGGGTATGCAATATGTAAGGTCTGCAATAAAGTTAATAACAGTACCACTGAAAAATAAATATAACACATTATTTTTGTTAACCCTTTAAATATTTTCAGCCAAGAGGATTTAATCCTAGGGGTAATTTATTCAAATAAATGAATAAATAAATAATTAAAACCTGAAGTATCTTTTTTTGTACAGTAGTTTTTAATTTAAATTACGCATTAACTGAAAATTATTATTTAATTTCTACTCTCATAAAAACTCAAGTATTGAGGGATTAAACAAAATATACTTACATATTTAAAAATGCTGTATAAAATAAAGAATCGCTGAGGTGAAAATACTCCGATCAACCTAAATAGTTAAAAGTCAACCTAAAATGTTAAAAGTTATTGGTTTTTGAACTATTTATTCGGATGACTTATAATCGGTAAACTTAATTATTACTAATAGCACATACTGATTATATTCGAGAATATATGGTAAATTTTAACAGAAATGATTGCATTATGAAAAAAGTGTTTCGATTATACATGCTCTCAATAGTATATCATTATTTGGCAATGAGTGCTACAGAGTATCGTATGATAAATTTTCAATTTTAATATTTATTTTAACAGAAATTTGATTGTAACGAAGTAACTACAGAAATTTCCATCGTGTGATGATAAGCGTAATTAAGTTAAATTCAAATTTCATAACAATTTGTTGCGCTGCGTTAGTTGATATTGGTTAAACGTTTCGCATAATAATCGACAAAATATCCCGAAGTATTTTCAGTATTTTTTCAGTATGTAAAAATTTCTTCAGTGTGTAAAATTTCATATAAATATTGGTTAATGTTGTAATATAAATTCAAAAAATTAAAATAAATATTGAAAAAAGTACAATTAAAATATTAAAATTAATCAATATTTATATGAAATTTTTGTATACTTTACAAATAGTCATGCCTTTCGAATAAATATTACAAAATTTAGTATACTTTTATTTTACGTGTAGATATATCTTACAATTTATATATCTTTATATAGTAAGTCTTATATGGTTTCTACAATAATAATCAAACTATTCTATTGCTTATTTGAGTGCATTATTTCATATTCAAAATTCAAATCAACAAATGACTCGTCTATTGCATTAAGTATACAGAATATAATTGGAATCAACGCAGTTGAAGCTATAAACATAAAACTGCTTTGATTATTACAAATACTTGACCTAAAATATTTGTATTTCCAAGTTCATTGTACCTAAACTAAATCTGACATCGCAATCATAAACCGTTCTACCCTGATTTATCAGCGAACAATTGCTTTGAAAAGTATTACTTGAAACGTGCATTTGATCTCTGAGAATACATCAAACACTCCTCCGATTATAAAACGTTCGAGGCATTCACTTAATCAACAAAAATTCCATCGATAAATTTAATATTTAACTGAAATTAAGAATAATATTCTTCCTGCCATCCGTCGCGTGTAATATTTTTTTTTTATTATTATCATGTTTTTTCTTTGGAAAGGAAAAACTGTTTAACTAAATTGGTAAAATCGCATGACTGTTGTAATATGACGGCAATTTGTTGCGAATGAATAAAGCATTTTTTGCTACATGACAAAGTGGGTCAGTTTTTTTTACCTCTCTGTCATATCTTTTGAAATCACTTTATAAGATATGAATTATTGTGCCAACACCAAGGCGCTGGATAAATCAAGAACAAAAGACCAAAGAGTACGTGAGATTATCGGCCAGCAGTCTATGTTACGAATTAAGTTATGTTTCATTGGCGAAAGGTAGACTGGATCAAATTATAATGACGCAGGTAATCCCGTAACTGATATCAACACGAACGCCATGAGCAGTGGGTCAATTTGCAACGGGGTCAGACCAGGGCGACTTCAGGTCAACCAATCACCTCCAAGCACAACGCAATGACTCGTCCTGACAATGAGTGCAAGCATTACCAACACATATTGACAACAAAACTTATGACGTGAACGACCTCGTACAATATCATATGTAATGCCTATATATGTCTGACATAATGTATATCTCTTTAAGTTACTCTGATATATGCATTTTTTTATTACCAAAAAAGTCTTATATTTCAATTAAAATTAAATAGTTTGATGAAAAAAAAGAAGTTTGATTGGTACTATTGTGCAACCGAAACTAAATCAGAATATAATTATTATTATTAACAAAAGTGATGTTATCTTCATTTACAGTAAAAAAATAATTTTGCAATCGGATGCGATGAGAGAATTCCTTGAACGATGCAAATCTCTTAATTAATGTTATGCAATTCGGTGACAACACATTGTAATAAACAAAAGTACAGTTATGACAGGAAAGATAAAAGGCAAACAAAACGAAAGGTCTAAGATCGAGATGATTTTTGTTAAATAGATCACTATTTGTATGCAGTAAAGAGTGGGTGGTCGGTCAGGAATGGTCGAGAAATAAAAGAGGATGTGGGTCAGCGGGACTCTTTAGGTCGTGAGGGTCCGGGTTCGTTTCCCGCTCATACTAGCGATCAGACTTTGCACCGCAACATAAAATTACCGCAAACCTCGAAACGAACAGAGGTCACCTGATTAACCATTATTTTAGCGAGCCAATTTTTAGTAAACCGATCAATGTTGAGCATTTTTTGTACTGTTTAATTGATAGTTGCGAAATATAGGTAAAGAGGCGTGATAAAGAAATGATATTTTTTAAAGAACTTTTATGCTTTTTAAAGTAATATTTGGTACATATATTTTCCCAGTATTAAAAAACAAAATGAATTTTATGTAAATTGAATGATTTCTATTCAACAGTTGACTTTATCGTAAATGCAACTAAAATATATTTTTGAATGCATTGAAATTGCATACATGTTATCATACGTGCCGGAAATACGAATTTGTTTTAGTTGTTTCTTGTAATGACATGTTTTACTATACGTTATTGTCAACAGCAATTCATTTGCTATAATATTCATATACAGTTTCTTGACACCAATTGGACATTCTGATAAAATCACGCTGTTAAAGATATTTCTAACGAATATCATACGTTTTGAGGAAATATGAACAATTTCCTATTTAATGTCATTATTTCCAGACAATTATATTATTTTCAGATGCAGATCATTTACGTCAACTCAGATTAAAGCCGTGTTTTACTTAATCTTTGCTTACAAAATTTTTTGCACATAGATAATATTTTTTTAGTTAATTTTTTTACCAAATTTATACGAGGACAATTTTTACAAAAGTCAAATTTTTAAAGATATATACATAAGAAAAAAATCTAGTTTTTATTTAAAAGTCATCAAGATCTTCTCAGAATTACAAAAGTTATAATCATTTGAGTTTTTCACGATTTCATAAAATGTAGTAAAAATACTTAAGATGATTCGCTACTTGTTTAAACTATTTTTATTCCAAAATCTACAAAATTAGTATTAATCAGATAAAGACAATAGTCAAATTTTGCTTGAAGAAAAAAATGTGTTTAGTATTTACGGTCTATAGGAAAAACCTCTTTTATCGTGCTATAATATATGCGCAAAAATATCGTTTTTTACTTGAGCGTAAGCCATAGTGCATAGTTTAGTATTTCACTATATATATAATAGAATGTTTGAAAATATCATATATAATATTTAGATAAAGATAAAATATCAAATGTGTTTTTTATTAACAAAATTGTTTTCAAACAAGATGTCGCATCATTCAAACGATTCGCTAATGTATATATTAATAAGTGAGTTTGTAAATATGAAAATTAAGTTTGTTTTCTATAAAATTATTAACGGAAATGGAAGTCAAACGGTAAAATGTTATGTTTTCTCAATTTTGCAAAATATCAACACAAATATATAATGTCGTAAACTTGTATAAATCTTACAACAAATTAAATTGACCTAGTTACTGCCGAAATGCAATATTAAATCGAAAAAAAATTTTCAAGTTTCTTATTAAGTTCCATAAATTTATTTATATAACTTTACTCTGTTTGAAAAATTAATTATTCCAGTGTATGACGTTACAGAAAAATGAATATCGAGTAAAAAATGAGACGTTGATTTTTAAAATGGTATAACTCACATTTTCATATTTTTGAAAAAAAACAAAAATAGTATAATAAGGAAGTTTTATTACTTGCAATCAAAGTCCTTTATCAATTTTTTAAATATGTTGTTTCGTAATATGCAGTTCATTTTTATAATCATATGTTTATGTGACTTAGGGCCCTTTTAAAAATCAACGACTTAAATATATATTAAAGCATCCATTTCTATCATTATTTTGTATGAAAAAACTTTGATAAGATTGTAAATTATGAACCAATATTGAATTAGACATATCATATAATTTTTTTTTAATATTTAATATTGACGTCTTACCATTCTAAAATTCAAAATGCGTTTCATGTACATATAATTTTGTTTAAAATCTGCTTAAATTGTACGTAAATTTACAATATTTTATTTGCCTTTTAAAAAGGCATATAAAATGTTTTTCTTGCAATGATAATATAATAATGATATGAATGATAATTAGTATATTTCGCAACTAGGGACAAAAATTGCCGACTCTAGACGAATGTGTGACTTGATGCATGAGCCAAAAGCGATTGCAGAAATCTCACACGAGTCGAATCGGCAATTTTTCCCTACTTGAGGATGATATTTTGTCTCAGCAGTGTATCAAAAAAGTTTTATTCTTCCTCGAAAAGTGGGATAAAAGTGGCATTTTCCCTCCCTAGGGATGGAAAGTAACTATAGTGATGGGAAGTAACTAGAGTTAAAAACTTAGTTCACTTATTTATGTTATAAAAATACTTTTCGCCACACGGTGACAGAAAGTACAGTTTCTATCTCTAGGGAGTTTTAAAGAAACTGCATTTTCTGCTCCCTTGTGGCGAAAAATATCGTTTGCACCATGGAAAATTCCTCGTGCGATTACAAACCTCGCCTTCGGCTCGGATTGTAAACTTTGCACTCGGTAGCGAATTTCCTTTTTCATTTCCCTTGGTGCAAAATATACTATTCCTTCCCGAGCAAGACAAAGTGCCACTTTCGTCCCACTTTTGAGGGAAGA